>JAYMSF010002218.1:0-10623 GCA_036897335.1 Silene vulgaris
CGATGTTTTCTAAATTTATACTTAAGGCAAAACTATATAATATTTGCATTGAAGTCCCTTGTTCAGGTCCATCGCACGGTGCTATGATTAAAAACTATATAGTATAATTAATTTGTATAGATTTATTTAATTACATTCAAGTCCTTGGTTTCTGGAATTAATATATAGTATTGATGACAATCTCATTTCTATATGATATACTGAGTCATAAGATCGAAAATTTCTCACAACCAAACCACCCTATTTCGATCACCCACCTCTCACGGCTCAACCACCCATGGCACCCTCCGACTCCATCATCCCCAACATCCACAAACCATCCAAATTCCTCATCCGCATCCAACTCAACGGCTGCACCGAACTCACCCCCGATACCTATACCTTACCTGGCAATTCCAGGTTCGGTCCCTTCTCCGTGAGAATCGCCTCATTGGCTATGTCGATGGCACCAGCAACCCACCTTCAACCGTAACACCCACCCCTTATCCAAAACCCGAATCTAGCCAACCCGTCCTCAACCCAGCCTACGAGATATGGTGCTGCCAAGATGCTCTCGTTCTTGGGTCCTTGGCTGGCACTCTCTCACCCACAATATCCTCCCTTATCCTCCAAGCCAAAACCTCCCACGAGGCTTGGGCAATGTTATCCAACACCTTCGCCAACCTGACTCGTGGTCGAATCCTCCAAATAAAGGGTCGACTTGGCAATATCTCCAAAGCCGATGACCAACCCATCATCGAGTATATGCACTCGATTAAACTCAACACTGACCAACTCGCCCAACTGGGCAAACCGATGGACCTTGAGGATATCATCGCCAGAGTCCTCGAGGGTCTCTCCTTCAACAAGTACCGCTCCTTTCACCATTAGCCTTTGTATCCACAACAATATGCAATTGGCGTCTCTTATTCAATTAATCAATGTCACACTGATCATTCTTATTTCAATTGAACATTCCAACCCATACCCTCGACATAGTTGATTGCAAAATTCCATAGCATCAAGTTTACCGCAATTTTTTTTTCCGTTTTTGAAGCTAATTAAATTAAATTATGTCGACGAGATTTTTGACGACATTGAAGATTAATTATGATGGTGAGTTTTCTAACGCTTTTATTAATTTTGGTGGAAATTTAATTCATTGTGTTGCCCCTTTCCAGAAACCTTAATTGAAAAAATCAAAACCAAATTGAATAAAATAACAATTTAAAGTAACTTAACGCAAACAAAACTGATGTGGTTCATCAATCAAATGAACTTATTTCTTGTTTATATGAAAATCGCGATTCATTTGAAATTTTTTGATGGGAACTTGATTATGTTTTGGGAAAAAATAGAGAGAAATTTTGACATTTTTGTTTTGTTTAGAGAAGGGTAGTGTATGGAAAAATTATGAAAAAATGTCCATGATTGAGTAAAGTATGTACATGAAAGAGCAACTACGTTTTCAATATGTGAAATACTTAGGCGGGAAAACTGAGCGGGATTAAAATGGAGGAGTGTTATTCTTTTTATAACAACCCGACCCACCACGGTCGTAACACAACCCAATAAAATGCGATGTATACCTTTGGGCCCATTACTTGTCCTCACTTAAGCCCCAAAGCACAATGCCTTGTTACTAAGTGGTGGACGGAAGCCCTTATAAACTCATCATAAGCCTCTCAATTTCCCGATGTGGGATAACTATCTCACAATCTCTTGAAGTGTTACACTTTTAGAATATAGGGGATTAAATCCACTTGGTTTTGATAGATGAACCATCTCAACCAAAACCAAAATCATGATAGAAGAACCAAAACCACTGAGATAGTTCTTCTATCATAGTATCAGAGCCAGTTTGACCAAAGGTCAAGGGTTCAAATCCTGGGAGCCTCCAATAACTCACGAAGTGGAATTTCAGCACATGGTATGAGGGGCATGTGCACTAACCACTCTTCGAGCCAAATGGGCACTCGAGTGAGAGGCGTATTAGGAAATAAATATAATTGTTGGACCTCAACCATTACCTTAAGGTTTTGGTTGAGATGATTCTTGTATCAGATTTGTGGACTAGTTTGCTTCACTTGTCTCTACTAGTCTGGCGCGAAGGGCTCTAAAAGTGGTATCAAAGTCGACTGTTCGGCAACCGCCTTCACGGACTAACCGTAGCTAAGATGCATGCAAGTTAGATAAAGATGGAGCGAAGTAACACGAGCAAAGTAGCCTGGTTAACTTCATGTTGGTTTTAGGATGGAAGTCCACTTGACTTGTGGACCGATTTGCCACATTTGTCTCCACTAACCCATACTAATCTCCTACGGAGGACTCTACAAAATCAAAGATTAGGAAGGGAAACTGGTAAAACGACCTCTCAACCTCAACCAAACAAACACCACATAACGAAACCATATTTTTCATATTTACTCCTATTCGTCCCACCACGAGCCGTGACCCATTTTAGCACGACACAAGATTGGCTCGGTCCAGCACAACACAATAAGACATGAGCGGTGGGATTTGCGTGGGACGAAGTTTGAGAAAAAAGACCATGTCTAGCCTAAGCACGACACGATCCACATGGGCACGACACACTTGGACACACACCAAAATACAAAGAAATAAAGCCTAGCTAAGTGCGTAAGTGGAGAAATTACTTGGACACGCCAAAGAACGACACCATTAGTTGTGGGCTGAGGGCCATGTCTGAGCCGCCATTTCATTTCATCGGTACAACACGGCATGAAGTCCACATTTCTCCTTTAGGCACGGTCCAGCATCACCACTTTCCCCTTTAATACCAAGTCACTATACACCATATCCAATAAAAAAAAACATTGTTCATTATATTTAAATTATTTATATTTAAAACTAATGTTATTAGAACTTAGAAGTAATTTTTATTTTCTAATTAATCGAGGTATACATAGTAAATAAAGGGAGCACAAAAATACACTCGTAAAATGTACCGGGACACTCTATTTATATGCAATAAACAAAAGTACCCTTAAGCTTATCTATTAGAGTACTTAATAAGTGGAATAGTATAAGGGTAAATTTGTCTATTGCATGTAAAATAGAGTGTCCTAGTACATTTGATGAGTGTATTTATGTGTTCCCTAAATAAACCAGGTAGACATAGCAATTTAAGGATTCCATATTTGTACTGTAATACTCGTAATTTCTTTAGCTAAGGATGTCGGAAAAAGAGTAAACCTGATTCAGTGAAAAACAGAAATGATAGTGTCACACTGACACAACACATCACTATTAACAAGTTGGGTGGTGAAGCACTACCATTGGAGCACATTTGCACAAGGGTCTAAGTCCCCCCACTCCTGCTTTTTCTCGTCCTCTACCCAACTTCACCCATTCTCTTGTGACGGATATCCGCCACAAATGAATAAATAAAGACAATAATTTGTGATTTCCTAATTCTTCTACTTTTATTTTAACTATTTATATTGATGATATTTGACCCATTATAAACTTGTGACAAATATATCCGTCACAGGAAAAAATTTACTGACTCAACTTATTTACTCCAACATTTTGTACCAGTTAGGATTTTCTCAATGTTTTTAGGGAGTATTCTACTTCAGTAATTACTCCGTATATATTAGCACAAATTATACCACGGAGTATAAGATTGCTGTATATTTATATGGCGTGACAGCTTAAAAAGTGTAGTGTTAAATATCGTGAACAAATTACTTTAAATTGTCGACAATATTAATGAACATCCTATTACCCCTTTTATAATTTTCACTTGACAAGTTAACATCTCTAATGAATTTCGGAATAAGTCGAATTAACGAACCAACTTAAGCGAATGAAGAAAACAAACTTAATCGAATCAAGAAACAAAATCAATCGAATTAATGAACAAATTAATCGACTAATAGACAAACAAATTAAACTTAAATGACAAATAAATCAATTAAACTAATCACATTAAGAAATTACTAACAACAAACACTACAGATATTAACCGGAAAATAATTATTAATCAAATTAAACCTTATCGAATTATTTACCAAAAAGAAATATTTTTTTGGTTACATATAAAAAAGAAATATGAGAAGTAAGAATTCTATTTCCAAAGTTAGGTTAATTTTTTTTATAAGAAAAGAAAACTAGGTCGATCGCCTAGGGTGTAAGTATAACCAACCTATTTTCTCTGTTTGGATGAGAAAGAGACTGAAAGTCAATGACTTTCAACCACCTTGAGACACAAATGTCTGAAATTGCTAAAAAATTAGTTATTTTATTGGTCTCACGAAAACAATAATCATAATTCACTTTTATGAAAAGAGAAATTTCAATTCTAATACTTCAAGAGACATAAAACTCCCGTGTCTCTATTTAGGTTTAAACATGGAACTCCCGTGTTTCAATCAAGGCGACTGAGAGTTCCATGTCCGACCCTTTTTTATAATAAATAATTCAACAGTTTTTCCTTGATTTGATTAGTTTTTTTCGATTAATAACTCATTGTTTCAATTAAATTGATAGTAATTCAAGCATAGTTGTTAGTTTAGATTAGTTTGATTCGATTACTAATTCGTTGTTTTGATTAGTAATTGTTTAATTGATTTGTTAGTATTTCAATCTTAGTTGTTTGTTTACATTTGTCGATAAATGGTTTGTCAATTAGTGGGTGAGACGAGCGTTGTTCTTTTCGATTGATAAGAGTTCAATTGAACTGAAAGAAGCTGAGATGAATTGAATGAAACTAGAGTATGAGTTGAAAAGATGAGTTGAATTGAATTAAAGGAAACTGTATTGAACAGAATAAAATCGAACTGATATAAAATTAACTGAAATTAAGCAAGAAAAAACAGGTCCACACCCGAAAAATACAAATACAACTAATTTATTTATCTGAATACATAACGAATTTCTGACATTATCCAAAAATATTTGAGCATTTTGTACATTAGTTAGAATGTTTTAACAAACTGAAGAAGAATGTTTTAACATTAACATTCACTTGAATTCAACTTTATTTGAATTTCCCCACCGTACGTGTCAGTGTCACATCACGCCACGTCACCCTTAATTTCCCACCTTTTTCTCTCTCTTCCACCATCTCCCTGCTTTTTATCGCACCAAACCTTCCCCTTCCTCCTTTCACCCTTTCCTCTCACACAAACACACAACCCCCAATTTCTAGGGTTCCGTCCCAAAAAACACATTAAAACATAGAGAGATAAAACCACAACCAAACCCTAACTTCCTAGGGTTCCGATGGGTTCAATACCCGACCCGACCGACCCTACTGAGTCGACTCAGCCGAGTTTCGACGACTTCCAGAAACAAACGTCACTCATGACGTCATGTACTTTACTATGGAAGGAGCTCTCCGACCACTTCACCAACCTTGAGGAAGATCTTCGCCGCAAATCCGACGCTTTGAAGCGGAAGATTCAGACACTAGATCATGATACTAAAGCGTCGCTTGATAATCTTAAGAAGCGTGAAATTACTATTGAGTCCTCCGTTGATGCCGCCATTCGTAAAGCTGAGTCGTCTATGTCCGCCGCCTTGCGCCTCTTCCGCGGCGGCGATGATGCTGTTGCTGCTGTGGACACCGTCGTCAATGCTCCCGTCAATTTCGGCGAGGTTGACGACTCTGAAGGTAATTACTAATTACTCCTTCCGCTTCATAAATATCTTCTGAAATACGATAATTATTTTAGCTAAATTAGTGAAAAATAGTGATTTAATGAATATAAACACATATACACATAATTTTAGCTAAGAAATTAGGGATAATTCAGATTATGCTCTGAAATGGCGGAAATTTACTGATTTAATGAGTATAAAAATTCAAAAAAATTGAGATTATACCTCCGAAATGTTGAAAAATAGCGATTTAAAGAATTAAATACAGAAACTTTAGCAAAAAATATTGAAAAATTGAAGATATTTTCTAAAAATGCTTAAAAATGGAAGATATTTCTGAAATAGGAAAACAGTGAAAAATGTGAGGTAATTAAGGTAGATATTTTTGGAATTAAGAAAATATCTTGTGTGTTTGATCAGGTTTGTTAGCGAAGCTGAAGGAGTACTGTGAATGGATGGACTACAAGGAGTTCTGGAAGTTTGTGACGGTAAGAAAGAAGGAATTAGAGACATTGCGAGCTAAGATTCCGTTGGCGCTATCGGAATGTGTGGATCCGCCAAAGTTCATACTTGAAGCGATGTCGGAGGTGTTTCCGGTTGATAAGAGAGGTGACACGTGTAATGATTTAGGATGGGCGTGTGTGTTGTTGCTTGAATCATTGATTCCGGTGGTGGTTGATACCGCGGTTGGGAAGGATAGGTTGATGGTTACTCCTACTGTGAGGAGGAGAGCTGAGGGGATTGCTGAGACTTGGAAGAAGAGTTTGGAGGAGCGTGGCGGGATTGAGAATGTGAAGACGCCGGATGTTCATACATTTTTGCAGCATTTGGTTACGTTTGGGATTGTTAAGAAGGCGGATGTTGGACTTTATAGGAAGCTTGTTGTTGGTTCTGCTTGGAGGAAGCAGATGCCTAAGCTTGCTGTTTCGCTTGGGCTTGGTGATAATATGCCTGGTATGGTTGTTTTTTGTGATTTGTTTGGTGTTATATGTGATTTGAAGTTGTGCGAATTGAAATGTCGGAGGATAATGTCGTTTTATGTGTATTATTAGCTGAAGAATTTTTGTTGTTTGATGTGAATGGCGTGGGTTAACGTTTTGTGTCTGAGATTCAATATTCTGACTGACTTGTCCTCATTCTCCCCAATCTCAGTCGAAATTTACAAAAAAATGTTTCATATAATTATTCTGTGTTCCTGGATATGTGAGAGTGACATTAAATAGTTTAGATATATCATATATGGACAGTTTCGAGATTCACTTTGTTGTGCGTATGTTTGTGATGGTGTTTTGTAAATTAGTTGAGTTTCTGGCCATTGTAAAGTAATAGTCAGTTTTCGTTTCAGGGGTATCTGGAATCAGCCGTTTTCCCTTAGTGTAGAGTTGGGTTGTCCATACATTCGTATAGCCTACCCCTACCCCGTAGAGTTGGATAGGTACATTCGTATAGCCTACTCCTACCCCGTAGAGTTGTATGGGTACATTCGTATGTCCTACCCTTACCCAGCAAATTTGTGGGAGCCCTCAATGCAGTGGGGGAATGTGGATATCGTTGTTGGATGGTGTATCGTGTTATTTGCATGAATGTATTGCTTTGCTGCTTATATATAAGCCTACACATTCTCTTTGATCTAGAAAATGTGTGTTACTGTAAAAGCTCAGTGTAGGTGTGTGAGATGAAAAGTGGGAAACCTTGTAATTGTTTTGAAAACCCTTTCTGATAACCACAAATTTCGCTGGTAACCAATAAGTGAATAATGTGATCATTGTAGTGACATGAAATTTAGGGCGTTATCTTGGCGTCATTGAATGGATCTCCGCAATACACATTAAAGGACTCACTTATGTCTCTTCACAATATACTTAAAAAGTTCATTTTTTTAAAAATATTCGCGTTTATCTGATGCTTGTAGTGGCTTGCTTGTTCGGTACAGATTATTTGCCATATTTTTTATATCATCAATATGCTTTTCTGATTGATGGTAACGTCATGTCGTCATGTATATGAGCTGTCCTGATTAGTAACCATCAATTTGATGTAGGCTTGTTTAGTCGTTCTTGATGGGCTGCTAGTTGGCTTTCAATCACAAAACCTGTATCATCTAAGTAAAAAATTTCATAATTCGCCATTCAGGCAACTGTTTGCCTTCTTTGCTGTTTGATACAGTATTATTTAATGTCTTAAGAGCTGAATATTCAAGAATAGGCTGCTTGTTTATCTAGAACAAGGAAATGATAATACCTTCTTTTCTCAATGATTACTTCTACGGGCTATTGTTAAATTTATTCTCCAAATCTATGTCGCGGTTGAAGTTATATATAACTAAATATCCCATAAGTCGACTTAAGCGGTGCTGGTGTTCAATTGAGTTCCTAAAGATACATTGTAGTTGAAAAATGGCTGATGAAATCTTGTCTGATTTGGAGACTATGCCGCTTTAACTTCTGATTTTTGCTCAATTTTTCTTGAAAGAGCCAATTGTATGCTCCTTAAATATGTCTTGTTATCCTTGGTCGAAATCATCGTACTAGTTGACTTTTTTGCCTTCTTCAGGGTAGTTTTGCTCCTTAGATGTGATTTCATGGGTTTGATAATGTAATTGGTTAGTTTCATGTTTGTTTTTTTGTATATATAATGTTTTGTTTTACCAAGTGTGTGTCCTATTTGGTGTTTTCGATATTGAAAGCTTTTTATTTTGTATTCCACAGATATGATCGAAGAGTTAATTAGCAGGGGCCAACAAGTTGATGCTGTTCATTTTACCTATGAAGTCGGTCTTGTAGACAAGTTCCCACCTGTTCCATTGTTGAAGTCTTTCCTCAAGGATGCAAAGAAAGCTGCAGCTGCAATAATTGAAGACCCAAATAATAGCGGACGATCTGCGGTAGTTCTCTGCTTACTTCTCGGTGTCTTTTTTCTGTTTAAGAAGGTTTTTTCTGATTTTATTCAATCTATTGTGTCTGCTAATTGTTTTAGTACAATCGTTAGCACCCTCTTTTTACCGTATTCGAATGCTTGAGTTTTGATTATGTCTATCACTGACTGACCGCTGTGTTATGTTGGTGTGTTTACCGTTTAACGTCCATCTACTTCTTTGGATTCATATGAAGCAGCTCTATAGGTTTTGTACTATGGTTGTCCAAGAAGCCGTCATTTTAGGGTTCACATTTAATTTGGATATTGTTTTCCTTATTTTGTTGATTGTCATAATAACTTTGGCAAATTGCCTTCATGAAATTATTGCGTGCAATGCCTTTCTGATCCACGTCTAGCTGGAATGTGGTTATATGCTAGTGGTAGAATGCTTTTGGAATGTCATTTTGTAGTTTGCACTGAATTTGTATGTCCATTGTGTAGCATCTCGCTAACCGGAAAGAGCAGTCTGCTCTCCGGGCAGTTCTCAAGTGCATTGAAGAATACAAACTCGAGGAAGAGTTCCCCTCAGAAAGTCTAAAGAAGAGGCTCGAACAATTGGAGAAGACCAAGATTGACAGGAAGAGAACCTCATCAACACAGGCAAACAAGAGGACAAGGGTGTGCAACAACGGCCCAATGCCTCCAGCCAAAGCAGGCCGCCTCACAAATGCCTACGTGTCATCCTTTCCACCACCTCCTGCATTTGTTCGGTCTCCTTCACACCAGCAGTATCCAGTTGGGCCAGGACCCGTACAATACACTTATGACCGACCTGCACCTTCTATGTACGGAAACACCAGCCCTCCATACCACTACTCACCAGAGCCAGTTCCTTCTCATGCAATGGCAGGACCATACTCGGGTGCACCTATTACTTATCCAGCGTACGTTTTCAGCAACGGCATGACCCCAACTTATCCTCAAGCTTACTACTGAAGTTCTGATAGGTGACTGGCCTCCGATAACCATGACACTGCTGATATGGTGACCACGACAATGACGACTCGATGCCAAAAAATGCTTGTTTGTAATCACTAACCTTTTAATGGGTAGCGATATTTAATGTGTGTTTATTGCGAAACTTTCTGTATTTCCTAATGTTAATCAAACTTGTAGCCCTAGGGGTTGTGAAATAGTATCTAGGATGAAGTTTTAATGATATCCAAGGGTAAAACCCCCCAAGACTGGTAGTAGATAAACTGCCTTCCCACTCGGCTTTTTACTAATTCATATGCATTTGTATTAAAACCGTGATATTCCTATCAAATTGCTTTCTTAATTCTTATGTTGATTGAATTTGGCCGGGGAAACGACCTGATTACGATTTTTTGCCGGAGACGATGCTCGATGTGGGGGAAAGAGCAATTATGGGATTGCTTGCTGTCATAACGTGGGAGCAGTGATTAGAGCAAGAGGTACACAAGTGCTTGAGATGTTTAGGAAGATAAAGTGGTTGAGATAGTCGGATAGGATACTCTGGCAAAGTAAGGCAAATGCGTGCTAAAGGGACTTTGATGAAGCTTACAACACGTGCTTTCTAAAGCAAAGGCTGCACTCACAACGTGGTTTAGATTTTCCAGGCTCAGCCCACTGCCTCACTGCTACTTGCTTTTTTTTTTTGTTCCTGTTGAACAAGACTGTCTTTTGCTGATCAACAATTTCTTATTTGTGACGGGCATATCCGTCGCAAGTTTTCGACGAGTCAACTATTAGTCATGTAAGGTAGGTAAGACAAAAGCAGAGTGTCTAGGGAGTAACAATCTGCTTTGTCTTATCTACCCACATGCATGCGTAATACTTGACTCGTCGCAAGATATGAGTATATATGACCGTCACAAGGGAGACTTGTTGCAGATCAGGGAGTCTTGCTTGTGACAGTTTTAAGTTTCTGACAACTTACAATCGTCTTTCCTGTTTAACATTATTTAAAACGGGTGTGGATCGTTACAAGCTAAAACTGTAGGTCTTATGCTCGTAGACTTCATGAGACAAACACGGTACTTTTATTATTGATGAAACACCCCCCCCCCCCCTACTTTATTAATTACATGTGTACCCAACACCATAATATATATGAATCTTTATCTGCTCGCATTACGC
>JAYMSF010002219.1:0-10620 GCA_036897335.1 Silene vulgaris
TAGAGAACCGTTATTAGAGAGCTCTTCAAAAGTTCCTTCTTCTTTCACCATCCCGTCACTGACCAAAATAATATTGTCAACTTGCGGAAGAAAATGGAGCTGATTAGTGACAAGGACCCTCGTTTTCCCTTGCAGTTGCTCCAAGATACATTGCTGGAAAACCTGTTTCGTTTAGTAGTCCAAAACGAGAGCAGGATAATCAGCCATAACATGATTGATACCAAGACATCCGGAGGTAAGAGACTGATAGCAAAGAAAGGTCAAAAGTTTTGGAACAACCAAACAATTCAGATTATTTGATGTTTCACATCCAATATAGAAGTAGAAATTACTTGAAACAGGTCACCAACATACAGTGAGAGAAAGAGAAAAAACAGCTTGAGTGACGATGGCTTATGGAGCTAATACAACGGTGTTGTAAGATATAGCACAGCATCGATAAAGCTTTTAGTCCATTTGCTACAGGTTTAACTATCTTAAAAGGAAATGTATCTTGAGAAATGTGAAATTCATCAAAATTATGAGTCGAAACAGATAGAAAAAGTACATCATCGATAAAGCTTTTAATCCATTTGCTACAGGTTTAACTATCTTAAAGGAAATGTATCTTGAGAAATGTGAAATTCATCAAAACTATGAGTGGAAACAGATAGAAAAAGTAGAACATTTCCTAGTGCCTCAAGGGTTCAGGGTTCCAGCAAATTGCACGAAAAGGGGAATTGGATGTACTCCGTGTTACCCCTGTGTTAGCACATATAGAGGTTTCTTGATCACCCAAAATAAAAATAAAAATAAAATTGTTAAAAATTGCATCAAATGATTGAAACTTCACAATAGGAAGAAGCGCATTCACTTTTGTGTGTAGTTTTGCTTTATTCCATCATAATCCAGAACGAAAGAATAAGGAGTATTTGGCTCAATCATTAACCTGTTGAGCAACATGGGCATCAAGAGCACTTAAAGGATCATCAAATAAGTAGACATCTGAGTCTGAATACACAGCTCTAGCCATCGAAACTCTTTGCTTCTGCCCACCACTGATGTTGACTCCTCTTTCACCAATCTCAGTTAGATCCTCCCCCTGAAATTAAGAGGTGGTAGTAGTTTAATCACACAACATGAACATATAATCCAGATACTAAACAGAAAAGTACTCCATCAATCTTACTGGAAGTGACTGAAGGTCCCGCTGCAAGGCAGTCACTTCAATGGCCTCAGAATATCGTCTAGGATCAAACTCTAGCCCAAATAATATATTATCGCGAACCTAAACACAAATGTCACAATACACAATCAGATGCCATCCACACGCCAAAGTAAAACAGCCTGGAATATATCCACCACCTTCTATGCTACTCCGATTTAGTTAGAAATGCGCAATAAGGCAATAAGGATACATGTGTTATCGGACTCAGCTATTTGTTGAAAAATTCTCGTGTTTTGGTCTAAAATGAAGCGTCAATTGTGAAGTGACATAGAATGTCGGGCATGGGTATGTGAGGTAATATGAAGAATCAGAATAACATAATCACTGGCCTGATTGGAGGTCCTTTTTCACTAACTTTTGTCAGATAAAATTACTTCTCAGAGTTGTATCAACGGTTTCTGATATGGAGTATTAGAATTAAATAGAAATCTATGAAAATATAGAAACGGGAAAAAAAAGCACACAAGACTCACGGTTGCGTTAAAAATCCACGAGATTTGAGGAACATAGGCAACAGTTCCTCTAATGACAACACTACTTTTGGCTAGAGGCGGGAGCTCTCCAAGCATTGCTGATATTAGTGATGTTTTCCCCTCACCTGTACTTCCCACAACAGCTACCAAACTGCCAACTGATATGTTCAAGTTGATATTTGATAAGGTAGGTTTCTGTGCCAAAGAAGGGAAGAATTTATGAATAAAACAAATTCCACATGGAAAAAACATCAGCATTAGTGTGTGACTTGTGAATGAATGTTCCATCTTTTTGCCTCATTTGTTTTCTAGTATTTTTGGAAGGTAAAAACATCTTTACTTTCAAAGTAAGTCACGGGCGTCATATAAACAGGTAAACATCAAAAAGTATGGATTCATCCTAACTTGCATGCGGTGTAAGAAGGAAAATTTCATGAACAATAATAATATTCGAGTTATTCTGTGCATTGAACTAGAACAGAAGAAGTGAATTTTCAATCTCTTCAAGGGTCTGGCATGACATTTTGTTGAATGTTTAATATATTTAGATCTTAGATGATATGTAACTGTTTGAAATTGATTTTGTTGAGATGATATACCCTAATACATCATTCATCTCTCATCTACAAAATCTCCACTTACGATGAAAATGTAGTCCATCCATCCATGAATGAAATGTAGTCCCTCCACCATCAATAAATTTTCTTGCTTATTTTTCAGAAGAAGTATGAACATAATAAATGTGTATAGGAATGCAAATTGATGAAGGACGTAAATGACATGCAAAAAATGATAAAAAACCAAGTAGGAAGTTTTTTCATGCACACTCCTTTAGAAAACAAAGTTTGTTCATAGACACCCTAAAATGGAAACCAATGTGTGTATTTTGGATAGTGGAAATATAAAAAACTACGAATGATATTCTTAAGAAATTAAGAACGGAAGCAATTCGTTAAAGAAACATAACCATCTTTTTAAATAACGTAAGACTGAAACTGAACCTTAGCATCCCACGAAAAAAATCCATTTTCTATTGAGATGGCCGGAAGCCTAGGTTCAAGAGATAGGTTGGCCATTATGGGTCTCTCTTCAGCCAATAATAGTTCCTCCATTCGCTGTAATGATACATTAGCATTCACAACCTGTTAACAGGGAGAAGTTCTTTATATTTAAACACAATATATAAATATGTGCAGTACATTTTTTAAAGTAGCAAACACTGAGACTACAATTACCAAACCTTACATACTTCCAACAGTCGAAAACAGAAATATGATAATGCATAAAATAATATTTGAAGCAAGAATTACTGATAATGCATAAATATAAAATAAGAGGAATTGGAATTAGTTCCTGCTAGGAGTAGTCAATGTAGTCTAAAAAAAATAGCCCCTTTAAATTGAAATGTAGCAGCACCTGAGTTATTATGCTTGGCAACATGGTAAGAGGCTGTCGTAAAATGGTGAATAACGAAAGAGACGTGAAAGCTCTTGCTGGTGTCAGATTCCCACCAAGTAAAGTAAACATTCCAAACGAGACAACCGCAACCAGCACTGGGGCACTATTTAATATGAAATTATTTAGCTGCATCCAAGCCAATAAAAAAAACAAGAAATCAGGAAAGACAGCTATTTCTAAATGTTTATAGAAAAAAGATTAGCAGCACTCAGTACACATTATAAATGTTGATAAAAAGTGCTATTTATATTACTGTTATTCTATTCCATTTTTGAAACACAGATCTACAAATCTTATCTTGTTAGAAGGCACTACATAAACTCTATACAGAACAGCAGTTCTAAAGTTCTACTTCGATAAGATGTCCCCCAATTAATCAAAGGTCATCAACTAAATTTTTTTATCTCATCATACAAAATGGCTCATATTTTCAAAAATTTCGGCCTAGCCCCTTAGCTACTCAAAAAGAATATTGTAGTCTATTTTTGAAGTTTGTCGGGCTACCTACGACATCGCATGCCACTACTAAACTGAAACATGTCCTCGATTTTGGGCATAAACAGTAGCCAAAAATTATATTGTAGTCTATAGAAGAGAGAGTTGGCATACAGCTGTAAGTGCTTGGGCTTTGCGGAGCCATGAAAGTTCATTACCCCTCAGCCCCATAACTTTTGATTGGAAACTTTCCTCCCAGGCATAGCATCTATATGATTGAAACTGCAGTATCAGAATCTAACAGAGTGCACGATCAATTTTCTTAACTAACCAATCTATCAAACACCGTAATAACTTCAAGTGTTGAGCAATTTTAATTAAATGTTTTGCTCTGAGAGAAAATTACTTCACAGTATCCATTGCAGCCAAAATCTCATTCATAAGACCAACCCTCTTGTCAGTGCGAACCAATCCCTCTGAAGAGAGTTTCTTCATTCTACTTATTACAAGTGTCTGAAAAAAAAAGTTAAGGTTAAGATAATAGTAAAAAGGTTCGCTATTCAATAAATTTATGCTAATAGGCCATCAGCAGCATGGTATTAAATATCAATTTCTGTCTCAATCCCTCAATCAGTCGTATTAACACATTGTCGCAGCCCAAGTTTGGATAACACGGTCAGAGATTCAGAAGCAAACAGATTATGCCATGACTAATTCATCCATAAAACATCTAATAACAATTCATCTTTTTTCCCAATTACTCTCTTTCTTACTTGGTGTTTACCCCACAAACAATCATTCAGTAGTAGTCAAATTAAGCATAAATGATGAATATCAATACATCAAGTCCGCTAATGATATCTCTTTAGAGAGGTGGCAAGCAGGGTCAAAGATTGTTAAAAGTAATAAAAATTAAGCCTTAAGTTCATATCAGACACTGATTCATCCCTGTGCTCAAACAGAAGACTTGATGTACATGAAGTCCGCTGAAGTCCGCTAATGGTATCTCTTTTTCCCTATTACTTTCTTTCTTATTTAGTGTTTACCCCCCACAAACAATCTTCCATCACGACAGGCCTACAGGCATCTCTCATTCTGACAAAGTAGAGTTGACGATTTAGGGAGCACATACACTATCTGGAATGGAAGACAAAAGTAATAGAGCAACTTACTTGTATTGGGAACATAAGAAGCAGCATAAGTGAACCGAAAAGAGAAGCAACTCCCAGTTGTTGGTAAAGTAAAGCCATAGCAAGAATGATACGAAATGGAGCTGACCATAAATTATGAAGTTGTTGACATATTTGCTGCACAAAAGAACACCCGCTGAGATCGTGTTTTCTTGACACTATTGCTAAAATATTTACTCCATTTATCTCATGGAAGTATTTATATTTGGGTTATTAGCAGTTTCTATTGAGAAGGAAATACTTTGTATGCGACCCATGCCATGTTTTTCTTTATATTGAACGCTAGAAAACTAAACAAATAACAAAATGTAACAAAATAGAGTGGTTTCCAAAAAATGAATGTTACATAATTTTGTGGAAGAGATAGAGAACAATACTACAATGCAATTATGAGGGCATAACTTTCCGTGCATATTCCCTGGTTTTTAGTTGTTCATAAGCAGGAACTCACTTAGGTGTTTTTATATATATACTCCACCTCTTATCCTAGGGACTATGACGAGTGCTGGTTATTTTTAGCAACACATCTAGAGTACAGGCCATCAATGAGCCATGTTGCACTGCGTGAAACGAATTATGATGTAAATGCCGAAAGCAAAATATACATGCCTGAAGCGCATTAGCATCCGTGGATATCATGTTTGTTATCTTTCCACAAGGAAATCTCTGTCGGCTATCATTTGTCAGTTTTAATATTTTGTGAAATATAGCAGCCACCTGCATTTTGAAAAAAATAACTATGTCAAACTGTCAGAGGCACCATCAACCTTCATTCCCACATTCAGACTCCAATGAAATCTAGGACTCATCCTAACTGTAAACTAAGCTTCAATGATGAGTGCACGCACTATAAAAGGTACAAATTCTTGTATGAAAACCTAAAGTAACAACTCTAAACCGCATAAGTAATCCTGTGATTTTAGAGGCAAAAGAATTTGTCAAGTTTATGTTTTAACTTTTGAAACATTCATAGTCATATAGGTTGTAGAAATAAATAGTTTATTAAACAAAAACTAGAGTTAGTTTATTTTATTACTCTAAAATCAAATCTATAGTGATAGGATGAGTAATGAAACTTACCAATGTCGATCTAAGCCTGAAACCAACACGCATAACATTCTGAAAGTACTGAGAATCACAGAGTACACCAAGTGACTGGACAAACAGAGCAAGGAAGTCAATAAAACAACTGATTAGTAAAACAAGTTCTTCAACAGACTATATCATAGCCTTATTTATTTCAGGCATTATTCAAAAAATGGAAGGAGCAATTTAACCTATCATGATGAACATATCATTAAAATTAGCTTTAAAACATTATTTTCAAGAATAACACGTAATATTCCGTATTTTATAATGTTATAGACACTCACAAACAACTGTGTTTCAATTACAGCAGCAGATATTTATCACCCCCACTTTTATTCATTAAATCATTTAGAATCATAAGCATGTTTAATACCAAGAAGTAAATAGCATACAAAATTTACATTGATACCTAGAGGAAGAGTCATACCACGCCAATAAAAATTAGGAAGGCGTACACATGACCGAGCCATGCTTGATTTTCTTGCAGAGACTGAAGAGTGAAGAGGGTGAAATGATGGTTATAAATTCATCCATGAAAGCTAGATAATCAAAGAGGAGAAAAAGAAAACTTATGGACTTAATTATTCCAATTCCGTAACACATACAATGACAGCATTTAACTGGCACAATAGTTGACAAAAAACTCAAGAGCTTACCTGCAGCAAACGGTCGAGCAGAATTGGACCAATGAACTGCGAAAGATCATTACCAATCTACAATTTGGTAGACAAAGGACCAATCAGATAAAGTATAATAAAGTATAAACTTAACTTTTCATAAAAATGCAAGTGTGTTTTTTCATCATACATTGGAAAGATCCTTCCTTTGCTTGTCAGTTTTTGTTTATTAGATAAAATAGGGACAAAGAAAGGGTGTACAAATTCAGACTACAGAACAAGGTTCACCAGGTTGACATTTCATTTCATGCACCCCAAGTAACCATTTTTCTCTTTCTGATTCCGTTTTTCAGTTTTAACTGGTTATGCCTCACTGAAAAGGCATCAAAGCACTGCCATGCCTCGCATTTATTGTGGTGATAACACTCTAGTTAAACCAGAGATGCCACGATTGCACCCCTACTTTGATGGAATCATGGGTATCAAAAGTATCCAGCATCAATCAGAAACTATATGCCCTGCCACAATGTTCAGCCCCTTTCCTCCAACCCCTCATACCCAAGGCTGCCAAAGTAAAGCGCATATATTTCCGTTTATGCCTATAGATTGTTTGGATGCAGTTGTTACAGTCGGATATTTCTTACCTTGAACAAGCCACCTAACCAAAACCTGTAGAATACAATGAATTAGCATTTAAAATACAATAATAATATGATGAAAGAATCAAATACAGTATCGAAACTTAAGTAAAACATACAATTTGCCAAAACTTCTATTTAAAGCTCTTAGAAGCCATGGATTGGATCTTTGAGATTCTTCAGCCCAGTTCTTATTAAACCTAGCAGGGAAAACATATGAAGCACAACTATAATTCGTAAAAAAAATGGAACAATGGCATTCAACCATGAGAGACGGTGCCTCTGCCAAGATTCTGTCAATATGTTGAACCTCAAGATTGAGGTTTCAACTGGGAAAAAAAGAAAGAAATTGAAACACAGCACAAAGAACCAAACATAAAATGATTTCTCAGAGAACCAAACACAGCACAAAGACATTAAGGTGCAAACCTATTTATGAGTGTCTCACTCTTGTCCCAAGTATCCAGCTTCCAGACATCCTTCTCAGAGAGGGGTTTCCGATAGCCTTTCTCCAACAATGGGGTCATCCATCCATAGTATACTCCTAGCAAAGAACCAAACATAAAATGATTTCTCTATAGAGGCAACATCCCTGATAAAGAATTACTCTTGTGCTGTCTGGATGTTTGTAGGTATATAACAAATAAAGAGGTTGAGATGAAGACTCGAGACAATACTTTCTATTATATGTCATCTCAGACCCTCTTTACTTGAAAGAGCAATAACAATCCTGCAATCAATCTCACTTACTAGAGATCAGGCTTACATATCTCTCGGGACATATGTGTTCTCCGGCTAAGAGTTCTTCATAAGCAAAATCATCAGAATCTTCCGCATCAACTAGCGTACAGGAAGGGAAAAGATCCGAACGTGGAACATAAAAAACAAGAAAGATTCCAAAAACAACCTACAACAAAACAATAACAGTCAACGGGATATGATTGCATGAATAGCTAATTATAAATTTATAATATGTTAAGACTTCGAAATCACGTAGACGCTTTCTTTGGGATGCACTGTTCACAAGTAGCCCCTTATAACTACTACTTCCTCTGTTCATTTAGATTCCATAGGTTTGTTTAATATATGTGAGGTGTATTTTAATGAAACGTATGGAATCCAAGTGAATAGAGGAAGTATGTCTAACAGATAAGCTAGCTAGCCCTATCAGGACTTATTGTCCTAACAATAGTGTATGCCAAGTCGTCATGCTTTCTACTTAGTGGTAGCTTTCCTAATGGCAACAATTCATAAGAGAGCATGTTGAATAAGTAACACCATACGGTTCTAGAAACTCTGCATTTCGAGTATGTTAAGGGGCTCCTCGGAGTCTCTCACTTAGCATAGAGTCTACTTTAAAAGACTACTCCGTATAAGAGAAGCCATGTGTTACTCCTCTTTCGTGATTATTCTAATACAAGGTCCATAGCAGGAATAAACAAAAAATATAATGCACAAGAGAAGATTTAAACAGATGCAGAATAAAGAAAAGACCATAATTAAACAAGCTAAGATAAAAGAACCGAAAAGGAGGGAGTCCATCTACAAACCTTGCAAAGGACAATGCCGAAGCATAAATACCATATGTTCCTATTGAAAGAGTAAATTATGAGAACAGAGATTAGTATCACAAATTCAGCATAAAACTCAAGAAAAAAAAAATAGGACATGCCCTGGTTTCTAGTCAGTATATGCTACATTATTATTTACTAGACCTCGGTACAAAAAAAAATCCAGTCATAAAGCCACAATTCATGTATGGGGTGGTTTCTTTCTCACTAGATTTTGGAGCTCTCCAACTAATTGATCAGATTCATCATTCATAACAGATTTGACACTCTTCACAATGTTATTTAAAAGTATGCATTAACAATTCAATTGGTCACCAGTAGGGGTAAAGTACTGAAATAACAGAGAAAAAAAATTAACCTGCTGTAAAAATCATTCATCGGGTACATAAGATTGAGCATAACAGCATATCCCACCAAATCATAAATAACCCCAAAACGAATGTACCACTGAAACTCGTGGATGTAGACCTTTGTCTCCAAAAGTAGCGTAACTAATAGCAGAGACCAAGAAAGTGCCTCGGTTATCAGTGTAACAACCTGCAGAGAGGCATGAGAAAATAATACAATGAAAGTTAAATTTAGGAAAAACGAGCAAGGTTCAATTACATTGCCTTGATTTGACGATCATCTTAGTTACATTAAATGCTATTTATGATTTTCCCTTAACCTTACGAGTAGTTGTGCACAATTTACAACAGTTGATCACATCGCAAACTCAAGTGTTTGCATAAGAGAGTGGATACAAAGGTAGCGTTAATATGCTACCGATTTCCTATTGCGTCCCCATTGATAGCATATTAATATATCATATATGTTCACTTCATCAATAAGAAATTCCAGTCTTGTGATCATTATATTCCACCAGAATGACTATTTCAGGAAAATATGGGTGATAGCATGCAAATACTACGAGCTTTCTATAACCACTAAGAAGCAACCAGCTGAGACTGATAAGCCCATGTAAAATCTGGCAACAAAGAACAAACTAGAAAGAAGAATGCGAACACTTGGACGTTTGACAAAGGACATAAAGATGTCGCCCGTGAGAAATGAATTTTTTTCTTGAACCCAATCATTTATACTCCGTATATAAGGTTGTGGTCAAACAGCACTCTGATATGTAGATTTAAGTTTCATCTTTGACGTTGTGTCGGTGTCCCCTAAACATGGCTCAAATTCTCGACCATGACACCATATCAGTGATTACAGGCAAAATTGTCCAGGACACGAACTGACCCGACCCATACCCCAATTACTTAGTTGCCAAGTCTAAGCAGCACCAACGAGTTATCAAGATTTTGAAGGCTACCTACCAAGACCACATTTTGAGGCTGTATCAAATGCAATGACCAATATCAAGCAGCAATGATCGATTCAAGGATCACGAGATTTAATACCATGACCGCAAGCAAACACAAAATGTACGAATCAAAGTTCATTTCTCAGGATAGTCCATATAGAGGTCAAGTCACAGGAAGACATCAGCATTACCGTCATCAAACAGCAAACACAACAAAAAGTAAATAACCAACTTAATCCACAAGATTATGCTATCTACCCAAAAAAATTCCAGGAACCGCTACAGGGAGTAAGAAGTCACCTCAAATGGAGCAAGTTCAGGTACCCCATCCAAATCGAATATCGAAACATTTAATAAGAATCTAACCAATGGCTCAGCAGCAAAAGCCGCAGCGAAAACAGCTAGCATATAATTAAACCACTTTGATCTCAAACAAAACCTCCTACATTTACTACCCATCAAAGTGAGCCAAATCCTGTAGGCGCACACTATCATCAGAGCAAAACTCGATATCGAAACAACAATGCCCATTTGACAAGGTACATAAGCTCCAAACCCAGTATCTCCCTTTCTTTCCCAAACCCCATTTTCAACAGGGCGACAGTACCACACTAATGGAGTCAAACCCATTTCTTTGATCAG
>JAYMSF010002220.1:0-10620 GCA_036897335.1 Silene vulgaris
TGTTCACGTAGAATTGAAAAAATCCAAACATAGAACACATAATCGACACACCATTAATAATGGCATGTTTACTGTAACTAAAATAAAAAAATAAAAAATAAAAAATTATCCCAGCGTAAACACGCCATTAATCATCAATCCGAAATAAAATGTCAAGAGGAGAGGCAAGAGCAGGTAGGCGGGGAGGCTCAAAATCAAATTAAAAAATAATTATCTGACATCGAAAAAAATATTTTGCAACTCCACGACAACAAACATGCATCCAGCGAAATGAAATCATGATCGCCTCCAAGAATATCATAACCAATAGCAAATATAGGATCCAGAACAGTTGTGAACTCTATTGATTGGTGATGGTTCGAAAAGGGTGATAGGGATGATTTATGGTTGTCAATGAGTGATTGATGTAGGGTCTGGTGCGGCAGAAATGGCAGAGGAGTGCTGCTCGTCGTGGTGTGAAGTGAGGCACGGTATGCTAGCAGTGGGTGATTTATGGGCGGGGCCATGGTATCATTGGAGGAAGGGGGCGGACGGAATGAATATAGGTGGTGTCGATGGTGGTTGGATCACCAGTTGGCAGAGGAGAAGCAGCTTCGATGATGACGGTGAATTGTTGATCTGAGCCTAGATGATAATTTGCTCACGGTGGTTCATTATGATGGGAGATGAATCGATGGCAAGCTCGGGTCCAGTGGGTCTTGAGGTGGAACAGGTGGCAGTGCAAGAATGGTGATTGATTTGATGGTCTGAAGGATGGAAATTGCTGGGTTGGCTGGGAATATATGGCTGTTGAAAGACACGCCATTACTAACAGCATGTATACTTTATAGACATGCCATTGGTAATGGCGTGTTTACATCAAAATGATTTTTTCCTTCCATTTCAGACTCACAGTAAAGTAGTAAACATGCCATTGACTGTCCCATGTCTCAGGGTTGGATTTCCCAATCCTACGTGGACATCATTTTGACTTTTGATTCCGACCCAAAGCGATAGTTATTTTATTTTTAAGCATTATTTTATTTTAAGAAAAAATCAACTGTTGAAGGAAAATTGCAACATGAAGACTTGAAGAGCATCCAATGCAAAAAAAAAGGGAAAAGAAAGGAAAAGAAAAAGGAAAGGATTGAGAGAACAAACCGTGAAAACACCTCCAATAATGGCACAAACATTCGTAATGAAGTGCGAGAATGACCGGGGATTTTCCATTACCAGCACCTGGCCACAAAAAGGTAAGCGTTAGAGAGTTAGAGATGACAGATGCATGCCATATACATATACGTACCACATGCATTGAGTTGAATGTAGACTTGGCAAATGGGTCATTCAGACGTCATTATGGGTGTTTTTATTATTATGACATTTAAGGGTAAAGGTCAGTTCAAGGCAATCAAATTCAAACTGGATCAGGTCAATTTGGGATTTGGGACTTTGGGACTTTGGGTCATATTCAAGTTGTCTATTTAGAACGTGTCACCAGGTCACAACATCTGTGTTGGGTCAATTTGCCTTGTTTATTGGAATGTTAAAGATAAATTTTTGTAAGACCTGCATAGGAGAGAGCTCAAAGTGAAATTTTGCAACCGGGATGTCAGGACTGTGAACCAAACTACTATGCGCAGTATATTCATGCTCCTCGACCAATGTGTGGCCACTTGATGTTCTGACTTCTGTTTTCACAACTTGTAGATAATGCTCAATCTGCATTTTGTTAAATGGATTAGACATGCGATTGAAAGAGCTACAAGGGGAAACAGGAAGCAATCATTCAACCGACAATAAGTGTGGATATTCAGCTCCAAATTTAGTCTACCCTCTCCACTACAGCAAAACAAGAATAAATCAGACTCCGTAACAATCAGATGCAGTCATACAAAAAACATTGTGCAATTGTAATTTAACTTTCTGAATCATCAATTCCAGGAGCTCAATGTTTGAGGAGGGATTTGGAGGGAAAAGAAGCGAGATAATTTCCCTTGTTTGTATCGTAAGTTGAATTGGAAGAGACAGAAATGAATGGTTCCACTACCCCTCCCTTTTCCTCCACTCCCTACACGTGTATCCAAAAAGCCTTTTTTTTGTCATGGACGGCTAATCCAAGATTATGGATATAAACACAACCATAATAGAGTAATTCAATTGTGCGCATTTGGACTCCGTAAACCTATTTTCATTTCTGATGAACATATTTATGTTTTAAAATTTAAAAATACTTTGTGCTTCTATAGTCGTGAAGTAGCCTATTTTTATGTTCTAAAATTTAAAATTTAACCTATTTTTACAACCCAAGTTTTGCTAGTCATTAAAAAATGGCCTCTTTTTATTTCAACACGTGACTGACATGAGTAAGGTGGCATCCATAGACTGAAGCAATAATGTTGAACTCCTTAAACTTGTAAAGCCATAATGCCAGACTCCAGAAGATTCATGTCATGTTGCAGGAAAATGAACTTTGGTTGCTATCAATAATTTTAAAAACGAAAGGAACATAATTTTCTTAAAACGAAGAGAATAAACAAAAATAGTCTGCTAAAAAACTCACTGTAACATTTGCATCTGAATCCTGATCTAGGGTAATATAAGATTGACCACTCAATCTTTCATGACTGGCACCAAGATAAGGTTCGATCCTCTTCAGATCACTCAACATCCTAGGTGAAAGTCTCATTCCGAATGATAGTTCAGTGATGAAATGTGACACATTCATCTTAGATGCATCAAATGAATGTGATCCAGAACGAGCAGAAACAACAAGGTTGCCTGGCACCTGTAAGGTACAGATAAAATAACAGCTTAACATCTCGACATATAACAGAGGAAATGTAGCTGGGCAAAATATATAGCTATATATATGTCAGAATAACGATCCTAACAAACTAAAACAAGGTAGAAAATATTGTCAAAATTTACATGGTACGCTTCTATAATTCATGTTGCAAAAACACCATATGCAGAACTGCTGAGCAAATGAAACTTGAAGTGAGTAGGTCAGTTTCACTTGCCTTCTTAACACGGACAAATCCTTCAATTCTACAGCCACCTGAAGGTGGTGCTGGTCTCTTTATGGTCTGAGTCTTATTATCAGACTTGTCCTCGAGAGCTGGATGTTGGTTCTCCAATGGAATTGATGTGAGCAGCGATTCAAAAAACTACAAACCGGAGAAGATCCCAGGAACTCACACAGTGAGAATGATATTCAGGTATTTATATATATATGAAGCAGAATGTGAAAAGCTTCCAGTATGTTTACAAAAAGCTTGTTACCTTAACAAGACTTTCGGTGTCACGATCCCCATAATAAGATTCATGTTCATGGTGTCCATGGTCATCTCTGGTTGAATAGCCAAATAGAAAAGAAAATAAGAGCCTAAACTGATGCAGATAACATATTCACTCAAAGTACATGAAGTGCTTACTATAGGTGCATGGATATGTAGGATTGTAGGTTACACTGAAAAAGGAGAAATTGTATTTTTTGGGGGGCGGGCCGCGGGGGAGGGGGCAAAAGTGTTATGTTAGGTTGAAATATGACAAACAACAAAGTTACCGAGAGGCCAGACAGAACAGTATACTATTATCTAATAGTGATTTAGTATATTCTATATGTATTTCCTCGCTTATAATTACTTCTTATTGGCTTCAATACTTCTCTAATGTTCTAATTGTCAAGTATGCAGGCAAACACAGACTGCTCCACAGTAGCAAAGAAGATGGGAATTCAAAAGCAATTTGATTCATGACTTTGTTGTTTATCAATTAAAGCACTGATAAGAAATGTACAAGCAACTTACTTCAAATCAGTTCCTTTCCTGAAAACTCTAATAGATGGGTAGCCCTGTATGTGATTCCTAGAAGTACACATAAGAAATTAATCCTTCAAAGAACAAACTGATATTATTTAGAGTTATCCAAGATGCAACAGGCTACTCTAAGAAACATACCTTCTGCATAAATCAACTTGTTCAGTGCAATCAACTTTACCTAAAAGAATACGTCCATCTGCTTCGGGATCATGTCTGAAACAGGAACGACAAATGACCAATTAAATTTTTTTTGAAGAAAACCCTCAGGCCTCAGCATATCAATATTATGCAAATAATGAAAATGCAACACAAGATAATGACAGCAGCATACCTCTCCTTAATGATAGCAGCTGCTTTCTCCCATGATGGTTTCTGAACATAGAATCAAACCCAAGAAGTTAAAATTGTTATTGGATAGAATAGTTTAGACAAATAAACCAGTTAAACACGTATACAGGCCATAAGACTTGCAGACTGTGTTATCTTCTTAACAAGCAAACACACCAGCGAAGTTATAGCAATTACTCCATACTTCTTGGTTCTTGGACATTGAATACAACAATATTCAATTCAAATTGTAAAATACAGTTCAATGCTGAGTTTCCCAGTTCGCTCAACCCCAAACAAATCACAGTTTGATTTGTGCGTATTTGTATCATGGCGTTTGCTTTAATACATAACAGCTACTCAAGTGTCCCAAATTGATTACTTCATGTCCAAATCAATAAGTAACCCTGGATTAGTGATAGAAAATTGAAACGGCAGAACCGCAGAAGTCACAGAACTTCTGCTTAACTATGCGAATAGAAACTTAATCCTGCATCTGAATGCCATTATAGTGCTGGGAGTTGAGTGAGAGATAGGCTCACTTAACAAGACTCCACGTTCTCTATTCACTTACTGATTCTAAAATTTGAGAAAAGTCAGGAAACCATGCTTAATGTATGTAAGATGTTACACGTATCATAGCCTTTTCATCTATCATTAAAATCATTCAAACAGCACAAGCAAGGCTTTAGTACCTAAAGTGGGTTGATGCTTTGAAGATCAGCAGCTAATCCAAAGACGAGTTCTTAGTTTTATAAGCTTAATTTAAAGAGGTGCAAGGCGCACCGAGGTGCTAAGTGCAGAAGCGATACGGCGCAGAGCGCAAGGCGAATACGCGTGCCGCGAGACGCCGTATTTTTAGTAACAAATTTGTATGTTCCAAATAAATTTGGGCAACAATACCTTCTTTAGGAGTTCTCAGGTTGGCAAACATGCAAAGGAGTAAAAGTTGGGAATATTGGGAAAAAGAAAGTGCATAATTAAACGTTTAGCAGAAAAAGATAGGAGAAGTGTGTACTAGCGAGCCTTGTTAACTTGTTAAGTGAGCCTTGTCAAAAAGGCGCACACAATAACGCACCGAGGCGCTATGGCTAGTACCTCACCCAAGGCGCGCCTTTTTAAGTTAAGGTCAAAAGGTGCAATGATCTAAAGGCTGAGTGCATTTCAAACCTTCTAGATAGTCGAAGAATACCCAATCAACTTTATCAGACATAAGTGGTGCAAATTTGTTCAACTTGTAAACTCATCAATCAGTTTGAGTGACTTAATACTGGCATAAGTCATAACTCTCTAAGCAAATACATAATTGCATCAAATACAGGGTGGTGTGCAATTCTTAATCAAATGTGCAGGTCCCAACCAGAAAATGTAATATATTGGATAATATCAACATCTTTGCAGCAACTGTAATAATACAACAGAAAAGTCTCTGGATATATAAATTGAGGTCAGGTACCATGAGTAATCGTAAAGAGCTAGGAGGTGGAAAACAAAAAAATGAAAGAGGAGAGACAGCAAAATAGAGATGAAAAAGGTACAAGTAGTAAGAAATAGGAGCAAGATGCAACAGAAGAGGAGCCAAGAGAAAAATGAGAAGGAAACAATGAAAGGTGAAAGAAAAAATGAAATTGAAAGGGTAAGAACTAAGAAGGAAACCCAAAGAAACACAACACAAACTCAAACACCATTCTCCACATATATTCTTCCCTTGGCTCCTGCGTATCCGAATTATATTCAAGAATCCGAAGCAGGATCCACGAACTCACACACAACCTAGAGCAATTGCAACTTGCAAGATCTCTCCTTACAAATTCTGTGAGTATATAAAGAAGTCACAAAAGATACAACCTTGTACACAAAACCCCCTGTTTTTTTTGTTAACAAACTTGTATAGTTCAAACTTCAAAATAAACTTTTGTGCAATGACCCTTTTGGGAATTTTAAAGAAGGGCTAAAATGTACAAAAGTAAAAGTTAGGGTAAATAGGACAATGTGAAGGGTATAGAAAAGCATTAGACGAAAAAATGCCGGAAGTCGGAACACCATAGTAGTATGCGTAGCTTGGCTAGCTAGTTTCCCTTGGGTGTGTTTCACGTATGAGGTGTGCCTTAGGTGCTCTTAGGCATTTTAGCTATTGCTTTGCACCTGAATGTGCCCGGGGAGCTTATTTTTATATGATATAGAGACTTATGATGGGATTTGCTACTGGAGCTATTCTGGAGAAAACCACTTCCCTTAACATTGCATATGCGACATTTTACCAAGTATCATTAATCAAGACAGCCCTAATCCTTTGAATTATGGTAATGATCAAGGCAAGATAAAGCATTGTCTAGCCTTCAATGCCATAAGAGACTCACGGACAAAGAGCACATTATGTTATGGATGTGTGAAGAAAAAACTCACCAAGCACGGGGACAGTATCACCACATAACGGAATCCCTTTGCGAAATATGCATGATCTACAAATATCATTTTAATCGAAACAACCCCATTTTTGGATTATGATAGTTAACATAGTCATGTCATGATATTGGACTCCCCCTGCCCTCAATGGTAGAGGATTTTCAGGGACAAGACCTTTTGTGATGCATGTATAAACTATAAACTAAACATTGTCGAAAAGGCACACACTTAGGAATGGCATTTCCCTTCACAAAACCAAAAAAATAGCCGAACTTGGACGAGTTTCCAGATAAACTTACCAGTCTGTTGCTCCAGAAACACCACGGAGCGTAAAAGTTGACCACCAAAATATCATGCCTGAAAAAGTGAAAAAGCAAAGCCATATTGTCAATTAGTTAGGTATCCAAGCAACATGCTACGCACATATCCATAATTTATATCTCATCTAGCACGAGATAATGAAACAACATTAAGAATATTAACAAGGTCAAGAATGAAACAGAAGTTACAAAAACAAAAAAATTAAAAAATGTGAAGGAACTTACTCATGTGAAACTCTCTCAAAATTTTGCCCATTAAGAGCAAGGGAACCTTCACCGTAGTCTTCCTCACCACCATCATCATGCTTAACAAGATTTGTGGTCGCTCCAGATAGGTACTCGGGACCAGTTGGTTTCATATTAGAGTCTATTGAGAACTTGCGGATTGTCTTTGTTATATTCAACCTGTTCTGGAAATTAATACACAACTTTTAGACATTTATCTGGATTGTATTAGAAAGAAGGTATTAACCAAGCAAACGTATGCTTAATAACAGCAGAATGTACATGAGGTGTACTAATGTAGCAATTGTATAACTTCACTCTCAAGGTAAATAAAGGAAGGAATATCCAACCAATAGAATATAATTTCGGTATTACACAACTATTGAAACAAAATTTCAACTATATAATCCAATATATTATACTATTTAGCAGTACAAATTCTACCAAAGAGCAGAAGAAGCGTCGGCAAGAATATAACGATATTTGTTCATGAAATTGGTATACAGAATTACAGAAAAGACTCAAAACTGTTAGCACTATCATACTGGCCATGATCTGGACCAAAAAAAAAAAAATCATACTGGCCATGATGTATACAAAAACCAGCTAGTGGCTTACAAACTATATTCATCATCAAAGTTGAGAAACCTATGATTGACAGACAACCTAGCAAACTGAGCATAGCCCTGGAGAATCTACAAAATATCACTCCTTTGCAAGTCAATGACAGAGACACTCAACTTATGTTAAGTTGAAACAAAAGAAACGAATTTAAAGGAAATCTGATTCTCTTTACGGCTGAATACATGGCACATTGATCACTTAGACTGGATATCTTATGTCCAATTTCCAAACAAAAACAGATTTAGATTGTGATCTATCTCTAACAACTGGACAATTAACAAACGTCATACAAAGAGAGAACAGAAAGTCGAGACAGAATACTTTTAAATGAAATGGGGAAAGAAGTCCTTGGTATATTCATATAACTGCATAGGAAAACAAAAAACAAAAAGTAACATGGAAGTATTGAACAATAGGAAGATAGTATTACCGTTCCCAAGGCATCGCTCACATCCACAGAAGCAAATTCACAAGAAAGGGCTGGAAAGCTACGTAAATAATTAGCAAATATGTTAACAGGTTAACATGCTCGAGAATAAAAGACTCAAAATGCTAATATGGGACCAAAACGATGAGTTGCAATAGAAGTCAAAACCTATCAGAAATGAAAACCCGCTAAACAGTAACCAGTAGCTGTGAGCATTAATGCAGTAATATATAGTATGACCATTTACGAGATTACTAAAAAGTGTCTTCATAATCAGTAGATTGGCTAAGAATGCAAAATATGTAGCAGGTCATCTTTCCCTCTACACTCTCTCTCTCTCCCACCTCGCAAAATATGGCAAAATTTGTTGGTTGTCAAGAGGTTGGCAAGTCAAACTTCCTGTAAATTTATAGTTCCTCTGATGTAGAAAATCACTCAACCCCTATGTGAGTGTAATTCCCATGGGGATTTCAACTTCCTTTATCAACCAAATACTTTAAGCAATTCACATAAATATCCAAACCAAATGAATTAAACCTTCATGGGAATTTCAAGTGCCCATAGTTAATCAAACAAGCATTTAGTAAGTAGGTGGTAAAGAGGAAATTTCATAAACCAATAATAAGATTACAAAATTTCTGGCCTGTCATTTTTGGGTAATATGTAGGGTAACCTAATATGTATTACGTGCCACGTTTTGAAGTCAATGTACAGGGAAGGACCTCAACAGTAGCAGTAGAAGATAAAACAGAAGATGTGATATAAATAAATAAATTTTAACTCTAATACAAGGTTAAAGAGACAGACACATCACAAAAGTAGAATAAACATGTTGGAAAATTAGTGTCAAGTATTTCAATACCTCATATTGAAATCAATGCGTAAGAACTCTCCATCAGGGCTCTTATCAACTATTACAGACGTAGAGGTGGTCAACGATAAGTAACTACTTAGCTCCTACAAAGAGAGCAATTAAAATCAGTCAGTTCACGCCTGAAGCGACAACCACAACTCTAAAAACCTTTTGATGGCTGGGAAAATAAATTCGACAAATGGACAACATAACCGAATTTTCATAATGTCTATAATATTACATCGTTGATAGTTTTTCACAGAATAACTGCAGTTACAGTCCATGAGTCCACCACGAAAGAATATTTTACACAGGCTTCTTCACCTTCGATATTAGTTTCAGGACAATGGAACTTTGCTTTAACTTGAGGATCTTGAGCCAAAGAAGGTTTATACATTATATTCATGGAGTCAACTTTCCTTGGAGATTTTTTACATGGAACGGATTTAACTTTCTTCAAATTAGGGATACAGTGAAAATCATGGGTATATGCTCTGATAGTGTTTGCCTATTATGTGATTGTGCCCATCTCTTCCTTGGTTGTACATTCAGTACATAGTGCCTCGAGCAGTTAGTTGTGTGGCTGGATGTCCAATTCCCTACAACTAATGTTATCTATTAAATGATTCGAAGCAGGAGGCACTCTTTGTTGAGGAGAAAGATCATTTGTGCTTGTGTCGTGGCTTTAATTTATCATATATGGTGCACAGTGCACTAGAAATAAATGAAGGTTGGAGACATGGTGTTAGCTCCTATGCAGATTATCAAGATGGTACAAGATGAAGTTAAACCTCCCATTGGTAATATGTTGATGCAGGTGCGGAAGACCTTGGCTGATGGATGGTTTATACAGTTGGTTTTATATTTTTGATCAAGTTTTGGCTTGATCTGGTTTGAGTGTAGCGGTTTCAATAGGCTATCCTATGTAATAGGGATGCCGTCGTAGTAATGCATGTAATTGACTCTATTATTGATATACAGCTTGCATTTACACCAAAAATGAACTAATGACAGCTCTGATGCCCGACTATTTGATTCATGCAGTGTTCGATAACTAAGTAATTGACACAAGTATTCAACCACAATCACCAGGTACATACAGTTGAATCTTAGCAGCCAACAGACAATCAATAGGGCATTAAATTTAGGTTGTGACTGTGCTTCGTGACCGAGTTATAGAGGTTTGAAGGTATTGCAAAAGCATTTTGAGTCGGTATCAGCAGCATAACAGCATTTATGACACAAAGTCCGAGATTAGGCCTGTCAACCGACTCTGCGATCATGTCTTAATCAATACTAGATACCATGATTCTATTCTACCTTTCAACGAGAGTAACCAATTCAAGCAAGAGGGTTCAATGGACTAATCTTAAAAGTCATGTTATCATTCAATTATCAGCTTTTAGTTTCCCAATTGACATTAATTATCAGGTTAGAAAAAAGAAACAAAACCTTATGTGCCTTGAATAAGTCAAGATTGGCCAACGCACGAAGCAACCAGCCAACCAGTCAGTTCCCAGCTAATGTCAAACTCTCCCACCACACACCCCATCAAAACAAGGGTAAAGCAAAAAAAAAAAAAAAAAAAAAAAAAAAAAAAAAATATTTTTTTTCTATTAGAAGAAAAAAGAAAAA
>JAYMSF010002221.1:0-10619 GCA_036897335.1 Silene vulgaris
CCGCATGCATTGCTCATCCGTGGGTTCGAACACGGGACCTCGCAATTCTTGCCTTTGCAAGCTTTGAGGTTACCCAAGTCTACCACTAGACTGCAAGCACTTGGTTAAATGGTCGACTTTTATGTTAACATAAATTGGATAAATTCGATTTTTTTGCACTCTTTATGTTAACATTTAGTTTTGCATAATTAGAATCAATGGTCGACCGTGTTCTCCGGGATAGTATCAAGAGCTATGACACTAGAAGTCTTATCAACCGGAGTGGCTGGAAATTACAATGGCGCTTTACAAGTGGTAATAACTTCGCTTTAAAGATGAAATTTCGATTTGTTTTCCTGTGTCATCCGATGGTAATGACTTTTATATTGAAATTTAATACGAAAATGGTGACCATTTATACGAAAATGGGGGTACATACTTCGATTTCATATCACCGGGGTGACTTGTATATCGGTCTTACAAAATTTTGGGCTTGATACCAGATGGTAGCGGAGTTTCAAGTGCCTTCACCACTCGTCCCAACACGTGAGAACTACTTTGTAAGGTATTGCAAACAACATGGGGAGGATACTTGGGCAGTTGTCGATGTTTGCTTGGACGTTTTGCGCTCTAGTCCCCCAAGGTGTCGCAGAAGGCCATCCGGTTGTCTAATTCAAGAGCAACCTAATGGTTATTCCAAGGTAGCATATAACACCTAATTAAATGACGGATTTGATCTTCGTGTCTACTCAGTATTGTTATTGATTTACGGACTTACATTTGGAATAAAATTTTTGACAATGAAGGTGACATGGGTAGAACATGTCGAAGTGGATGATCGGGAAGTCCATAACATATACAGGGCCCTCGTAAACTCAGGGCTAGCCTTCGGAGCAAAACGATGGGTTTCAGCCTTGGATCGACAATGTGAAAGACTCGCTAGTGTTATGGCAAGCAACATTGCTCCTGGAGAAGCTGCTGGTAATAATGATTATTTCATTTCATTAATTAATTTATTTATATTTATTTTCTCTAATTAAGCCATACAGAAATTAAATAGAGACGGTCTCACACTACGTATTAAAATTGAATAATTTACGCTTTGTTTTTGGATGATTGTATCGAAGTATTTACAACTACGGATGGGAGAAAGGGTATGATGAGGCTAGCAGAGAGGATGGTTACGAGCTTTTGTTCGGGAGTTGGAGCTTCTACAGCTCATACATGGACTACCTTATCCGGAAGTGGTGCTGATGATGTTCGGGTTATGACTCGAAAGAGCATGGATGACCCAGGCCGTCCCCCTGGCATTGTGCTTAGTGCTGCTACTTCCTTCTGGTTGCCTGTTCCTCCTAAACGCGTCTTTGATTTCCTCCGTGCTGAGAATTCTAGGAGCGAGGTACAATTTCTTTTTTCCAAATTATTATGAGTCGAGTTTGGACGTTCATTTTCGAGTTAGGTGGTTTTAGACGGATAATTAATTTTCTCTGTTTTTCGATGAATGGTGTGACAGTGGGATATTCTCTCCAACGGCGGTCTAGTCGAAGAAATGGCTCACATTGCTAATGGAAGAGATCCAGGGAATTGCGTCACCCTGCTACGAGTAAACGTAAGTAAATGACTCAAATTCTCCACCATAATAACCTCGAATTGATCTTAATCAAACGCGATTAATATTAATTACTCGTAATTTTGTAGAGTGTAAACTCGAACCAAAGCAACATGCTAATACTCCAAGAGAGCTGTACGGATACAACGGGCTCATATGTCATCTACGCGCCAGTAGATTTAATGGCGATGAATGCGGTACTAAATGGAGGTAATGCGGACTATGTGGCTCTCTTACCATCGGGATTTGCAGTATTACCCGATGGATCTGGGTCCGGCCCAACAATGGAGGGTGTGTCAGGAGGGTCGTTGTTAACCGTGGCCTTCCAAATTCTAGTGGATTCAATCCCAACTGCTAAACTATCACTTGGATCTGTGGCTACAGTTAATAGCTTAATTAAGTGTACTGTCGAAAGGATTAAGACCGCTGTTGTTGGGACGGAGCTTAATTAACGACATGTCGAGAGTAAGGTAAATAATTCCATTTTATATAATTTATCTCCATTGTTTTTCTTCAAATTTTGAGTAGCTAGCTAGCCTTACATTTTAGGTAGTCACTTCGACATTTCATTTTGACTTTGGACGGGAAAATAGTTGTGTTATTTATTTTTGTTAATTTGTGAATTGTGATCACTATTGAAAAAAAGTTTTTGACGGGTATACAAATGTCTAGGCTTGTTTGAATTTCGACAGTATCAAAATCGTCTTTGTGACCCATCCAATCTCGACACGATTTATGATCTTGGCCTCATAGAAGTGGTCTCGATAACTTCCTACTCCGTATATGTGTTAATTTGAACCTAGCAACTTTTTATTAACGCCGCGATATGAAATAAATTAAATCTTGGACCAATGTCATTTTAAGAATGAATTATTCTAGTAGTTGTAAATTTTAATTTCTGCAGCATAATTAAATGAAACGAATTGTACAATGTAATATTAATGTCGCGTTATGTGGATGATCCTTACATTGCTCTTTACTTCATTTTTGCTTTGATGCAGCAACATTGGTACGCGACGAAGGCCTGAAAACACAGAAAATAATGGATGTACCGTTACAGGTTCCGGAATTTTATGGTATAACGGAGGAAGTCAAGAACGCACCTTTTATAATCCTTGCAATGGCGTGATTTGAAGAAATTAACCATTTAGCATGGAAAATAGGTTCGGGTATTGACTTCGAACCGGAAAATTAGTGTGATAATTAGGAGAGTTATTTGAAGTTAAGAGTTAAGCATTTAGGTCGTTTAGTGATCTTTAGTTTATCAGGCAGCACATCTTGTTTTCGAGTTCGTATCAATTATTGTATTTTCGTTCTTGTGTCATGGTTTCGAAATTTATGTAAGACTTTCTTAAGTTATTCTATCAATGTTATTGTTTTATAGTTCTCAATACTTTTCATTGTCATACTTTTATACTCGGTAGTAACTTCATCGAGTTTTAAGGAGTTGTTCGAGCTTAACTAAGCTTTCAAGCATGAAACTCCGGCTTTTTACTAGGAACTATAAATAGTTTCAAATACGAGTAGAATTTCCCATTTTATGTTCTGAGCTAACAAATCATAAAATTGAGAAAATAAACGGTATTTCCATGCACGGATAAACAACACATACATATCGAAGATGTTTTAGTTAGTGGTTAAAACGGAGATATTGTAGACAATAGTTCCCAGGTTTGAATCTCAGCTCCCTTCCCCTCTATTATAATGCGACTACGTATGCACTTCGTATTACGACGTATAGATACAAAGAATGTGACCAATGTTGGTTGGCCTGAGTGGTCAGGACCGAGAGTCTGAGACTGACTGTCATCTTAGAGATTGCCTCGACTATTAGTAGCGGATATGTTTATCAACACGAAAAAAGATAGATACGGAAAATGTGAAATGCAATGAATCTAAAAGAAGTTGTACTAAATCTAATATCATGTCATCTCAGATTGCCCAACAATCAGTAACGGGTACTCTTTGTTATTAAATTTTGGTTTCTCTTGTTCACATAATTACGGTTTTTCATATTTTTGCTTGAAATTATCATCTGATCCCCCTTGACTCAATTATTAAACCTTTAATGAATACAAAGGTATTATTTTAAAATCTCGACCTCCTTATAATTTATTCCAAGATCCGCTACTGAATACATAAGTAGACATTAGGTAACGGAGAATGTGACATGTAAAGAAATTAAAAGAAGTGGTACTAAACTTAATATCAAATGTCAAATCAAAAATTAATTATCATGAGGACAAGTTATTTATAGTAGGTGTAAATTGAAGCATGTTACATAAATCGTTACTCCAAAAATTGAAAGAAAAGTGAACATAAATGAAGAGCAGCAGGCAGTAACAGATGACACATACAGGTGACAACTTTCACCACCTCACTAAATGATTGTAGTACTACATAGTACCTCAATTAACTAGCCTGCCTACCACTTTAAATTGAATCTTCGTTAATGTAATCATGCATGAGGGGGAAATAGAAGAATCGGACGGGTACGTGTCCAAGTGTTGGAGTTGACTTTTCATGGAAAAAATAAGTATTTTATTTGGGTTAGAATGAAGTTTTCGGGTGTGTCATACTAGTGTTTGAGTTGTCGAGTATTGGAAACGAGTACATGAGGGAATACGGATAGTAGGAATATTAAAATCTTGTCTCGGTAGATTTCAAGGATACGGAGTACGAGCCTTAAGAACATAAGAGTATGAATAACATAGTCTACCTTTAGTGTTGATTGAAGAAATTAGGGAGGTATATACAAGGGACTTTAGTTGGCTCGTCAAAATCTTCCTTGGCGATTAGATTGCAGTGTGATTTGGGCGGTCTAGGGGGGGTGAGATCCAAGTGGAGACGGTTTTTTTGGTCGTACTGAATTGGTCAAGAAGACATGGGTGGGCTTGTGGGTGTTTGATGGGTGATAGGTGGGGTAAGTCCTGAGATATTGGGTAGTTGGGTGGTCAAGGGGGTTAGCCAATGGTCGGTTGGTCAATAATGTGGTAGCCAATGGTCGCCTTACAAGGGTGTTGGGATCCGAGGGGGGGGGGGGGGGGTGGGGCGGCCGGGGACGCGTCTATTTTTCCCACTCCCGAGGTGGTCGCATGGGGGGGGGGGGGGGGTGGGGGGGGGGGGGGGGGGGATGAGGAGCCGAGGAGCAACATATTTTGTCTAGGCCTCTAGGGCTATGATTGTCATTTCTTAAATTTGTACGATAAAATAACTCAAAGAAATATGTAAACAAATAATCGTAAAAGAAAGAGTATCATTTCAATTTCAATATATATTATTCCGAGTATTTCATTACATTAACCAACAGTATAACGATGAACAAATTTCATGGAAAAATAAAACTCGAAAACTAACAAATTAAATATATGAATCCCTTTGGCTTCTGTATCGATAACAGAAGACTCCTCACTTCAATGATGTCCAAACTTCTTCCAGCGCTTGCAAGGCTGTTGATGCTGATCTTCCCAGCAGTTCATGTAAGAAAACCAACTCCCGCTGTGTCAGTAGTTTACGTTTAACTTGTGAGAGTAAAGTAAACGTAAACTATTGATTGACACGGAGGGAGTATTGCAGAAAAGCTTCCAACTGTTCAGTACTTGAGCCGTTCTAGTTGCAGAAGTTATTAATCATCTTTGCCAAATCATTTAGCAATATGGACCGGACAACCGATGTCTTCAGCAATATGTGCATCAAATCTCGACTTGAACATCGATGTTGTAATGAACTTTTGAAAAGTAGGGCAATAGAGAAAAATGTTGAGATTTTATCAATAATAACAAGAGCTTAAGCTAATGTTACAAAATCGACATACATATAGGCCGATAATTTACACCTCATTCGTTCTCTGCTAACTTCTTCAGTTCCCTGAATATAGCACAAAATAAAAGAAAATTAGGAACCAATACACCAACACGAAACAGCATCACGCAATAGAGAAAAATGTTGTAATGAACTTTTGAAAAGAAGGGCAATAGATGCACGAAATTGAGTCATTGCTGAAAATGAAAGGGTTGCCCATTACATCCATAATAAGCAACCATATTAGCCCAGTATCCATGGTCTTCCGCTAATAGTTGGGTAAGGGTGGTCAGACACACACAATCTTACCTTGTGTGAACAACCCGAGAGGTTTTTTTTAGACGATCCAAAATGAAAATTACATCGAGAATGACATCAAATCTTAAAAGACATTATAGAAAACACTTGGGTTGAATCGGAGGCTCACCTTGAAGCGCAGTGCCAAAATCTCAAGTAGGAGCTGCAGTGGACTAAGACTTACATTTGGCATGTACAATAGGGCCTAATTGTGATCTGTCTATGCCAACTGCTGTACCGCTAGAAGGTGTGTTCAAGTACACTGCTCCTCTATACATCCATTCTTCAGTCTCATCACTATAATAATCTTCAAAAGGTTCCCTACACAAAGCACATGTTGGTTGATCTTCATCAGCTGGCACCGCCATCTCAACATCATCCTTGTTTTCAACATCATTACTCTCAGAAGGCAAAAACCCGGGAGCTGCATCAACCCCTAACGCTTCAGTGCCACTGAGCCACATAGTAACACTGACAAACCACTTACGAGAAGGGTTATGTTTTCGATTCTTGGACATCCGATTCTTAGTCACATGCCAATCCATGTGCTTCCTGTGTTCATCTTGTGTTTTGAATCGTAGGCCGCATGTAGTACACTGTCTGGGAAGATCTTCATACAGAGCCCTTATGACTGACTCATGGCGCACTTTGAGGAAGTCCGAGTCAAACTCTACTCCAATAATATCCTACAGAAATACACGCGATTATAATCAATGACTAGGTAACAACGAGAAGCACATAGGTAATACCGTAATATGCAACAATAGTAATACCCCCATGAATATATACAACAATAATAACATTATCCTCCTGCAAATGGCAGGGCAAGATGGGTGGACGTACGCAACCTTACCCCTATGTTTTCAAGTCAGAGGAGTGGAAACAGTGTTGTTTTCACATGACCATTGACCCGTAGTGAATATTGCTTACAGAATTGCATCAAACAACTCCTATTTCACACGGAAGCGAATTCAATTTAGTAAGCCATTTTGCTTACTGTATAATAAAAAAATAGTGAGCCTTTGGCTTCAAAAGAAGTGAAAACATATTCGTTGAAGATAAGGAGGAAAAAAAGCACCAAGCATGGAGTGGCATCACTACTGACTACTCTATTACCTTTTCACTGGACTGTTTCATTGATGGCAAGAGCCCTTTAGCGACAAGAGAATCGAGCAAGCCAGAGCTAAGCAAACCAGGAATATTGACAGAGGCTGGCTGGTTAGCAACAGAACCAAAATTCTGGGGAAGCGGCAGGATGTGAGAATAAGGACGAGCACCAGGAACGAATGGTGGCACAGATCCTTGGATTTGCATCAAGCTAGTAGAGGTATTTAAGAATGAAGGGGGAGTATGATAAACAGGCATAGGATTATTCCGAATATTACTAGAAGCAGTCATTTGGCCATGCCGTGGATATCCAAGATCAGCAGTTTGTTGAGGCAAGGAGGCAGGTTGACGAGGTTGATAATGAATGGGACCAAGTCTCGATTGAGGCTGTTGTGGGGGGACTTGATTCAAAATGGTAAAACTGGAATTCATACACTCAAATGAAGGCCTTGGTTGTTCTTGTAGTAGATATAAAGATGGAGAAGGTATTACACTGTTCACAGTTGTCTGTTGTTGTAAGCCAGATGGCCCCTGGGGCAAAGGAGAAACACGAAAACTGTTTCCATCTCGAGGTGCTCCATTTACATTTACTTGAGAGGTGCGTTCTTCTCCACCTATAGGAATAGAAGACTGTGTGAAGTTACTAGTCTTTCTGTTGGCCAACGTAGGGCTCATATGCTGCCAATCAAACTCCTCCTCCTCTGTATTTTGCCATGAGTTCTCAGCAATTTTAGTTACCACCCCATTTACAATGGGGAGACCACGTCCTATTGGTTTTTTGTTCAAAGACCTTTGCCCATCAACATGACCATAAGCATCGATTAAAGCTCTTGGACTATCACGCTCAAACCCATTAATTGAACTGCAGGAGGCAACATTTTCATGACTACGATTGGAATCACCCAAACACTGTCTTTTAGCCCAGCTAACAATCTCTTCATCTCTTCCTCTCACCCTACTGCGTCCATTATGAAAAGGCTCTTTTGCAAACACTCTCCCTGGTGAGTTGGTGACTGCAAAGTCATCAACTGAAGGTGATAATGCCCTATCAGAACTATTGGCGGACGGTGGAAATGACACACGACCTCCAATTCCAGTTGCGTAACTTCTTTGAGTATCAGAATCTCCGTCTTGATCATAATCATATTTTTCATATCCCTTATAAACCTTTAAATTAGGCACTCTTCTCTCAAGCTGGGCATCCTGAAAGAGAACAAAAACAAAAGAATGAGCACACTAAGCTTAATGGTCACCATATATACCGATGTTTTCAAATCAAGAAAGAACCCTTGAAGCTCTGCTAAAAAAGACGGCATCCAATGTCATTGAAACATTCACTGTATTATAAAACGGTGGTCATGTTTAATTTGTACAATAAATGTTTGAGGGTCTGTGTCTCTGGCATAGAGTTCAAGCCCTTAGTTAGATTGCTTATATATCAGAGTACAAAGGTAACACTGCTAATATGCCGTAGAAACATGTCGAGTCAGACTTCCTCATCTTAGTTTACTAAGTTACTATTAACACACTAAAGAAAATCAGAAAACAAGGTTAGACAAGTTAATTACATGTATGCCATGAAAGGGACGAGGGGATTCAGAAGCCCTGAAACTAGCTACCCTGGAGGATGGTTGATTCATGCAAGAAGATAGCTGCAACTCATCCTCAATCTGACGAAGCACTGATGATGGGAAAACGGCTGACCAGGTTCCAAACAGGCGCTCCATTGACGAATGCATGCTCAAAGGGACTTGTTTATAAACCTCACAGAATACCTAAACTCAGACAAAAGAGACAGCAGTGTTAATGGAACATGGAAACAGTGCATCAGAATAAATAATAAATAAATAATTTCTTCATAACCATGAAGAAAGCGCTACAATTGCTTCCGTTTTCAATGAAGCCAAACGCTAACTAGTTTTCAGTTTGGACGGTAATGGAACAAGGCAAAACGGTTTACAAAATTGATTGCCCTTCACGATAACAAACAAGTATCTGATGCAATTCGTAACACACTTTCATGATAGGTAATCAGAAACCGTCTCTCTGCGTTAACAACACACGCTTTCAAGCCATTTGCAGATACCATTAAAGTACTGAGCTAATGTCGTGGCTGAACTACACTACAAATGCTATACAGTCAATAAAAATTGCGCCTTTTCAGCCCAACTCGGGTGATAGGCGTCTATAACTACTCTTGGGTAAGTCGGTAATCAAGCAACTACTCACCTCAGGCAAACGAGAAGCAAAATGCATAACATAATCCCGTCCAATATTCTTGACAATGCTATCCAACAAATATAAAGATGGCATCTTTTGCTCAACCGGAACCTGCATACATGTGTAAGCGAAATTTGACTGAGTAATCCGTTCATTTCATATCCATACGTTTGTTCAAAATATGTAAACGGAATTTTGATCAAGCGTATGAAAATGAACTGAACGGAGAGAGTATACGAAAGTAAAGCTACATATTATCAAATCTACACCATGATTTACGATATCGATTTCATAGATTGCTGTAATTAATCGGAATTGCTGAATGAAAAGACTGAAAAATTGAGAGAAAGACGAGAGACGATAACAAAATTCTCACTACTATCCACTAATACATACATCGGATTACAACTTTACAAATTGAACAAAATTAATTACAACAACCTACACTTCCATTAACATAAGAATTAAAAAACCCCTAATCCTAACCCTAACCCTAAACCTAAAATTGAAAATTCCCCAAATTCGGGAAAATCAATTGATGATTCCAATCGGCCATACCTCTAGAACCCTAGAACAAATCAATTGAGCAATACCCTCAGCATGATGCCTAAAATCATCAGCAATAACCGTGAGATCCGTAATTATAGGCTTCGAATTAATCGTGAGCTCAGATAAAACATCTTCATAAATCCGAACGAATTCCTCGGAGGTAATCGCAACATCGTCGAATTCGTTGCCGAAAAACCTAATTTGATCTTCTCTTTGCTTCAATAGTTGGCGAAATCGATCGAGAATTGGGGATGGAAGTGCCGATTTGGGGAAAAAATCGTTCGACATGAGATGGGTTGGATTGATTTTTGAGAATTTGGAAAGTGGAGAAGAAACCTAATTTGAGATTTCTAGGGTTAGGGTTCTTCGTGGATTTTCTTCTCCAATTGATTGATTTGTTGAACAACAAAATTGTGTGTTGAGGAAATTTGAATGGAAATCTCGTGTTTTGCGTTTATTTATAGCTGTTGCATAGTCGGTTTAATTGAGTTTTACTCGTATTTGGAAAAGTTAATCGGGCCATAAAAGTGGGTATTGCCTTGCATTCGCTCCAATTGGAGTGGTGCCGAAAAGTTTAATCGGGCCAACGGGTTATTAGAGATGGATGTAGAGGTACGCGTGCGGCGTGTCGTTGGATTAACATGCTTCAACATTTTAGCATGACACGGGATTGGAACGACCCAGCAAAGTATGACACATCATCGGCCATGAGTCGTGTCTGGGCTGAAATTTGAGAAAGAAGACCGAACTTAGCCTGGGAATATCACGACCCCACTTGGACACATCACGCTTTGGCATCATCAAACGTCAAAGAAATAAGGCTGAAGTGAAATAAATAAGGCTGAAGTGAAAGAATTACTGATATCACGTCGTGCCTAGCCACAGTTTTGGCCTAGCCCAAACATAGTCAATCGTGCTTTCGGGCCGTGCCGGCCCGCTTTTCCCACCCCTCACCTTGGCCCGGTCAAAGTCGGGCCGTGTTGTGCCACCCTGTTGTGATTCGAGTATTTTTAATAGTTTTTTTTTTTTATTATTTACCCCTAAAACCGTCGTGCCT
>JAYMSF010002222.1:0-10619 GCA_036897335.1 Silene vulgaris
TTGTAGTTGAAAAAACAGTTTTTAAATGTGGTCAAACACCATCTATATGTGGGACCAGTGTGTGTTATATTTTATATGCATTTCTGTTTTTTTTTCTTAGTCATCTATTTGACTCGTTTTTTATTTAAGGTGGATTTGTCCGTCTTAAATAAGAATTCGATTAATGGAATTTGAGAAGCATAATCTCTAGATCCGGGAGGTCCGGGGCGAAAAAGAGGAATGCTTTCAGTTGTTGAAAGAAATAAATTCTTAAGCAGCATCCTCACCCTTCAATTTTCCATGATATTTGTATGCAAAACTTACTCGTGTGTTTTATCAAGTGGCGGTCCTATAAAAAAGTTATTATTGAACATATATCATAGAACTGTTCACTCATTTTCTGCGAGCAAAGAAATGTAGACATGTAGTGTGACCATATAGAATAGAATCAATCTATTTCATCCTCATGGATGATAGACGATAGTAGAAGTCAAAGGCTCTCAAAATACTAGTACTAGTACTAGGAAAAAAGAGTCTAAAGTAACCATATGATTTAAGATCTATTCATCTCTTAAAAGCACTGATCATACAAAATCAGGGAAAAAAATGCCATACACCATAAAAAAAGGCTAAATCTTACAAAGTAGCAAATGCACTTATGGCCATATCTTCACATTCTCAAAACATTCCTTTCAATTTGTTCTCCTACTCTTACTGAACTCTATGAACAGACCTTTAACGGTGTTTGTTATGTTATTTTGCTTCGAACCGCAACTCAAATGGGGTTAGGACTCACATTACCAAAATATTCAAGTGGCTGAGTCACACTCACATGCCCTTTACGAGTATATTGTACTGACCTTATACCTTCTTCGCCAACTAAAAATATACAAAAAAAAGGTAGTGAACTAACTATCTTTTTTGGAAGTTGAGGACCTTGATGCCATAAGTGAAGACAAGAAAGAAAAGGATAACCCAACCAAGATGAGCAACAACTACAAAGGGTAGAAAATTATGATCATAACCAAAGACTTGTTTCAGGTAAATAGGCAAGGGCATACTTCCGACTTCAGGCACTTCAATAACAGAAATCTTGTCATCCACTTGTGAGGTCACTAACCCATACATTGTCCATGCCACCGGGGATGCCCAATAGTACCACCTCCACCATATCGGTATTTGCTGCATTTAATTTAAACAATACTTGTGATCTTAAGAATCTGATTGCAAAGGGCTTGCCCCCTCAAACCCACACCGTATTAATGTAAACATTTCAACTTAAGCATTCATATGAAGGCCAACTATAGTGTGGAATCACCAGGTAGAATTAAGTGTTTGTCGGTACTTTGACTCAATGTCAATATATAGGGAGTAGACCTCAAAATATGCTTCATATATGATAGAGTGATATGGGAACTCAATTTCGCGAGTGAAAATCAATTCATTTTTCAGTTGATTATCGAGAAAAAGTGACGTACCGTTCTTGGAAGCAAAAACCCAGCAAATAGATTCCACAAGGTAACAAAGAAAGTCATCAAAATGGCTGAAAATTCTGGCCGTGGCATAAGAGAAACGAGCATCATTCCGTATACCGTGTAGTACAAAAAACACATATAAATGTAGTAATATAAGTAGAAGCATTTGGTAAATGTCCACTCAAATCCAATCATTGAGTACATGAGAATTGCATAGATGAATGATCCAATTGCGAGGTAAATCATCTCTATAATTAGCTGTAGAAATTAAATGAAAAAACAGGGTTACAAGAATATAATACACTTTAGCAAACTCATATATAAAACTATTTGATAATCATTAGAGTATAGTAAGACTTACAGTCGAGTAGTTGAAAAATACATAAATTTCATATAAACATGCAAGCTTTTTATATATATACCAACATGTATATATTTTCTTCAGTAGACTGTAGTCAGTAGTCACCATACTTGTCTTGATTACTCATGGTCGTGTTAGGATCTACAACCTTATTTTATAAATTAACGTATTGAATAGTAAATTATATGAGGGTTTGTTATGCACGATATTTTAATGTGATTAAGAACAAGAAACGTTTGGCAATGCTATCACCTGAGCTAGGGCAAATGGTAGAGCAGAGTACATTCCTGCAGCTCTTTCACGGTAGAAAACCGTTCTCTCACTCGCAACAACAGCTTGGACATTTAAGGCATTACTTCCACCCAAGAAAAGGATGGCAGAAAACATCACTCCTACAAAGTTCAACAAATCTTGTACATTTGCCCTATTAACAAATATCAAAACAGAAACGATTAATTTTGGAACATGTATTTAGAAGTTAAAACTTCAGAATTAACTGAGCATGTAAGAACTTCAAAAAGGTTATGACAAGAAAAGAAACACTACTTTCACCAAAATTAACTATATGCACAAAGGCACAATGCTTGCATCAAAATTAGTCCGCAAATTGCAGTGGCAGAGAGCAGCATTTAAATTTCTTTGACAGATAAAAAGCCAACCATGATAAAACATTAAAACATGGGAATTCGAAAATCTCATGAACTGAAAATTTGAGTCTTATACTTCTCACAAAGTGTAGAAATCTCAAACCCCCAGGCCCGAGGTATTCCCAATCCCTACGTAATATAGGAAATGACTAACCTACTATATAATTAAATTCCTACAAGTGCAACAAAACACTTTTGACCGAGTTGACATCAACTTTGAAAAGACATAATTCCTATGAATTGGAATTTCCTAAGAAACTCCAGTTCCAATTTTTTGACTATTACTTTCCGAGTAATTTTTAGGTAAGGGGGTAATGCTTATTGGTAGAGGATGAACAACTCACATCTGACTTCCCTTGTTCCAGAACATAAGACCGAGCATAACACCCATGAATGTCATCACAATGAAACGAACACCATTGTACGATGGATTTTGCCAATAAGACCTATATTGCTTCCAAAAACATGCTTTAAATTGAACACCAAGTGGCTGAGAGTGTTGAGTTGGGAAGTGGATATCCACCGAACCTGGCGCCGGAATACTAAGTGATTCAACTATTTCTTGATTTTTCCTACAAAAGTGTTGCCAATGAAACTTCTCTTAGCAAGCTGCATAATATACATACTACATCGCCATACATGTATAGTATGATACTCATATTTCTAGTGATAGCCCATTCTTTTTGTGGAAATATGGGTACCTTGACAAATGACAACAAAATATGATTATAAATATTGAGCAGGTTTAAATTAAAAAGAAAAAAAAAACTAACATACTCGTAGAATGAGGAATTGGCATAAAGCTCGGCAAAATCAACATTTAATTGAGCTTCCATCTGAGGGGAAGTTATATCAAGCATCCATGTGGCTGGATTGCAACCCTCTTTTAATTTGGGAACTCCAGGGATGGCCTGCAAAGTGCAATGCTTCATTAACTTTTGTTGCAAGTATATTTCAATGAAGTGATCATCATATTGACAGTACAATTCTATAACAAGCACATATCATAAACCTGTGAGGTAACTGTAAATGTATTAATATGACTATACAAAGGAACACATCTACCTTAATTCCTTAAAGCTAAATGACTCTTATGCACTCCTTTTATCTATACAATACGGTTTCAAATTTCAGTTTCACTTTAGTACATAATAACCAATACAAGTAAAGTCGTACAGTGGTGTCACTCTTGTCACACTCGTTCAATCAATCAATACTGTATGTTTCCAAATTTCAATTTTACGGTACAATACTAATCCAGGACTATAATACGGAGTATAACGTAAAAATATCCAACTTCACAGCATTTCTTCTTATTTTTATTGCTCCAAATCAAAGAGCTATGACTATTAACATATTCTTCTTATTTTACGGTACAATACTAATCCAGGACTATTAACATATTCTTTTTCAATTCACGGGTCATTCAATGCAATTTTCATTTTGGGTCATTCGGAAACAGCTTCTTTGAGTTGCCAAATTCCAACACAAGGGTAATGCTGCATGTAAACTGAATACGAGACTCAAATTGAGTCCCTTATAAATCTTACTAATAATGATATGAAACATAAATTAAATCACTTATGACTTACCTCAAAGTATTTAACAAGTACATGAGAATTATGACCAAGGGGTCCTGCGTAAGTTAGTTGTCCTCCTCTCTTCATCAGTAGGAGCTGCAACGTCACATATAGTAACAAATTATGGAGTTGGTCATATATTTTTGTATCCATAGGATCAAACAGTACTCTCCCTTCTTTAGCTTTGTAATATGGTAGAATGAAACAACACCACCCACTATATTGTTAAGATTTCCTACGGTCTCAAGTAACACCGGATGCAAGATTTATTATGGGTAATCCGAAGACAATCTCACTGCCTTCTCAACGCAATAGACAGCCTGCATAATTAGACCCTTTACTCATCATAGACGGGGAGCATTTAAAGCATATGGGTTGTTAAGTACTCCCTTTGTCCCACGATAATCATCTTGGTTTTCAAAATTCTAATATATTTTGAAAACGTAGAAGATTAAACTGGGACGGAGGGAGTAGATACTTATTCATAAAGACCCTGGAATTATGAAGAAGTACCTCGTCAAAGGCCTCAAACATGTCTATGTTGGGTTGATGGATAGTACAGACCACAGTTCTACCAGTATTAACAGTGTTCCTAATCGTGCGCATAACAATTGCAGCAGCCCTGGCGTCAAGGCCAGATGTAGGCTCATCCATGAATATAATGGAAGGGTTTGCAACTAACTCTACTGCAATTGTTAATCTCTTCCTTTGTTCACTTGACAGTCCATTTATTCCAGGTAAGCCAACTACCATATCTTTCAGCTGCTCAAGCTCAATCAATTTCATTACTTCTTCAATAAATATCTGCAAATATAGAATAATGAATTTCAAGACATTAATAAAAATGATGGAAGTGTAACTCTTTCTCTATTAAAGACACGGGTGAGTGTTCAAGCATCAGATTCGCTATTTTATAAAAGTTGCTCATATTTTATGATAAAAAAAAGTAATGAACTACCAAGTGTTGTAAACTCGTTGCCATGTCAGAGCCTCCAGAGTGACACATGGTTATGCGAGGTAATATGAAAAGTTGGTTTAGAAATTAGAATATAATGTAAGAAGTCTATGCAGCAATTTTATGTTTTTTTTTCACACTTTATGTCGACTGTGTATGAAGTATAAGCCTCAATTGTTTAACAACAAATCCAACAAACCTGTCTTGTTTTTCTGTCAATATTTGAAGAAAGACGAAGCCAAGCGGAGTATAAGAGGGATTCATAAACTGTGACATTAGGAGAATGAATGTCGATTTGTTCACAATAACCACATATTCGAGCAAATGTTGCCTGATTCTTTGGATAACCAGAGATAGTGATGTTGCCATCAATATAACCACTTGTTTTCCTTCCACTCAACACATCCATCAAAGTTGTCTTCCCAGCTCCAGTTACGCCCACAAGTGCTGTTAATATGCCTGGCCTAAATGCTCCACTCACATCTTTTAACAGTTTTAAGCGATCATCTCCATAGCCTAAACTTTTCATCTCCTGATAAAATTTTATCAACTAATATTAATGTGTGGAAATTTTCCTTCTCCAAGGTTAGCCAAAATTTGTTTATAATATAGTAGAATAAACTAAATTAAATAATCAAACACATGCATGCAATTGTGAAACAGCAATTGATTGAAGTGCAATTATGAGAAAATGTTACATATATTTAACATTCTTACTCCACCAAAGACGAGTTCCATTGCTATATGCCACCATATTCCAAACTTAAAAATAGTGATCAGTTGATTATAATGAAAATGGATGACTCTTAAGCTACGGTATGATTAAAAAAGATAAACCTGACATATACTATATTCAGGTTTCAAATACTGGCACATATCCTTAATTAGTCCTAATTATTTCATATAAGATATATGTGTAAAAGTTATGAAACATAGTTTTTGAAAATCATTTTTATATGAATACAATAACAATGCAACTTGTAAAATTTGGCAACGTTCTTTGGTTCGATTGGAAAACAATACTCCGTAAAATATCTTGAAATGTGAGAAAACGTACTCCTTATAATGTAAAACAAAGGTATTATGCAGTACTCAGTAGTAAATAGTAAAAAAGTTGAGTGACTCACAGAAGGCGTATCCACATAGTAATTGATGTGGTTGAATGCTAGCGAAAGAGGCTGAAAAGGTAGAACCATTCCCTTTTTCGGTGTTTTGTTATCTACACTTAAACCCTCTTTCTCATTTTGTGTCTCAACATTTGTGTCCTTAAGTTTTTCAGAAGCATCAAATTTTTTATTTTTGGATTGACTATCAAGATCTTTCACCGAGGCTTTTGCACCAGTGCAAGCTGGAAAACAAACAGCATAATTGACAGTTTTACTATATTAACTTTTACATTATGTATGATCTTCATAGGCAAAGAAACAACATAAAATGAGAATGACATACGATTTAAGTACGTCAATGCCGCAATGTATAAGAGGTTGAAGAGAAGAGAAAAGCCAAGGAGTGCCCCAATGCTTAGCCAAAACCAATACCGATGTTCAAAGAAGTCTCTTGATGCAAGTACAACTTTGCCAACTGTTGGTTCTTTAATTCTCAAGTCTGTATTAGGCTGCATCAGTACCAAGACTACAAACCAATTAATAGTTACGAATAAGAGATGATATGTTTATTAATATAACATAATAAGTTGAACTAAATGCATCTCCAGTGTATTTTATCTTCTCTGTTATATTTATGAAATCTACCTAAGGTATGTGAATGATAATATTAAAAGGTCAATTATTGTCACATTTTATACTTATAAATAAGTTTGCTCCACCAAATAGATAAATAGAAAGGGTAGCTCAATAGAAAAAAATGGTGAATTAGGGATAAGCCTACCGTGCTCCATCTCTCGTCGAGAAATTCATTAATAACCAAAGCATGTTGTCCATACATCATAGGAGAAAGATAATATCCCCATTTGATCCAAGGGCCGAGGTCACCTATAGAACTCCGCAAAGCCACACAAATTCGAAGAGATGAGAAAATATTCATATACAACTTTACACGATGTATATATTTTAGAACATTTTAGAGATTCCAGGAGGCTTGAAATCTCTAACGTACTAACTCTTAAACCCAAATGAGGATTGGATGAGTACCAACTGACCTTGATTAGACAACAAAAAGTTTGACATAAAAACAGTATAATTTTGACCTCTTAGACCAAGCTAGAGATAGTTTGGGAATACAGGGCAATGGCCATCGTTTTGCAAAAGTCATGATAAACTTGGTACTCATGAGTTTGAATCATATCAGCATCAATATTGCCCTTATGGACTCTAATCAGAAAAAGGGGGTAGCGTTTTTGTCTAATGTACTGTGAGAGGTATTTTAAGTAAGGAGCATACCTTCGGCAATGATGAAACCGCCAAGGACAAAAATAATCAACATAAGGGTCATGCTGATAGCAGTAGCAATCACAATCGTCCTTCCGAAGGCACCAACAAAACGAAATATGGATAAAGCCATTTGATGGATACAAACGAAAGCAAGCCACTGGCAGAAGAATCTGAAACAACATACAACAGTAGCATCCAATTATGACAAATACTTTTGCCAACTACATAGCCAGGCCATATAAGTATCCTTACTCTCGGGTTTTTACAGAGATGGTTCGCCTGACCCATAGTAAAAATTGGAAAAATGGGTTCACGACATCTGGTGGAATTGAGTTTCACTATATGCAAGTTTTCAAAAACATTTCAATTTCTTTTTAACATTACTGGGATCCACATAATGAATTGTTTATTAAAGGGTATATAAAAAACTCGATACCACTCGATGAGCTCCTAAACCTTTTAAAGAAAAAATTGATAGTTATTGTACGGACCGAGACTCGGACTGCATGCAAAAGATAAATAATGAAAAATCATCCATAACATGGGCTTACCTACTAACAGCCGGAGCAAACCCAACTGTGTAATAAGTAAAAATTACCCAAAGAGCTGACTCCATAACAGATATAGGAATCCGAAGGACCCAGCCTGGTAATGCATAAGCCCAAGCTGGATAAAACAAAGAATCCCTTTGTTTATAAAATATAGGGAGCCCCATTACTGTCAATGTAGTCTCTGCCATTCCATTGAACACAAAATTTGTGAGACCAAAGAAGATAGCTCCCAAGTATTTTTCACCGTCTGTTGCCGTTTTATGGTTCATTGTTGTCCTAAAGAACGCAGTCATCGTAGCAATTGACATTATTGTTATTTGGACACTCTTGAATATATAAAGAAATGAATTTCTTTTCATCAATAACCACTCCCTTGAAAAACAAACACTTAGTAGTTTCCAATTGGAAATACCATACTTATTCTTCACTAAAGCATTAGGGTGAGCTTTAGACTTATCATAAGGAGTGCCAAGATCCAACATCAGTTTTTGCCCAACTTCAAATGATTTGAAATGTTGAACAAATTCCGACACAGAGACGTATCTGTAAGGCTGATTATCCTTCTTAGACCAATATTGTTCTTGGTCTTTTATTGAGGTAACTTCTTGGAGAAAATCAGCTACCCCTTTTCTTTTGGGGCATTTGAACCCAGCATATTCAAAGAAGTCGATGATACGGTCCCTTGGTCCTTGGTACACGATTTGACTCTCTGAGAGAAGGATGATATCATCAAACAATTCGTATGTCTCAGGAGTAGGTTGCAAGAGAGATATGACCGTTGTCATGTCTAGAATGTGGACCATTTCACTGATGCACTTGCATATTCTGAATGTAGTCGAGCTATCTAAACCTGTTGAGATCCCATCCATTAGAAGAAATTTTGCAGGTCCAACCAACATTTCTCCTGCACCGAACTCGAGATTTGGTTAAGAAAGTGTAATTTCAATGCTAAAGAACTGTCAAAAGCAAATATGAGTCCAAGAATACATGCATACCAATGGTTAGTCGCTTCTTTTCACCACCAGAAATGCCCCTTCTCATGTCATCACCCACAAATGTGTCAGCGCACATGTCCAAGCCAAGGATCTATCAATTTTTTTTTATTCTTTTTCCGATTAGTAGCCCGTTTTATCACATTGATAAAGTGAAGTCAAGAACAAATGAGCCCATTAAACAACCCCAAAACACCCACATAGCAATGACGGAAGATATGCTAGAACAAAACCGTCACACTAGCGAAATAAAATCAAAACTCAGACGGACTCCAAATCCATAAAAAAATAAATAAACATGGAACCAACTCCAAGAATAGTCATCCAAATGAAGGATGAACCCTAAGACATATCAAAGAGTCGAAGACCATAAGAACACAATCATCCCATCCGCAAGAGAATGAACTACCCTTCTGCATTTTCTCGTCATACTAAGATTGCCTAGAATCTCCCTGGAAACTCTTCTTTTCAAATCTATTGGACATGTCTCATTTCCCTTCGGGCTAGAAACTCATACATCCTACTAAAAGAGAAATATTACAAGGCACTACAGTAAAACTTTAAGGCATCCAAAACTCATTTCCGGTTAGGGCTAAATGGCTAATACTAGAATATAAATATTCATTGTATTTAGAAACTGAACATTCATTCCTTAACATCCTTTGTTAGACTATCCAACGGAACTTTGAGTTTGAGGAGAAATGAACGTTGGAGCTCGTCCTCGATGTCATCAATGATGGTTTTTTCGTTTTAACAAAAAAATATATATATATAAAAAAATGCATACGAGTATAATTTAATAAATCAAAGATTAACGAGTTTGTGCATTCATTAGACATACCTTTAACACGTAATCGGTGATAACGCTTTTATTTTGGCCTTCAATGGAAGAGGCCTTCATAAAAGTATCAAGTTCAACATTTTTTTGGATTCCCATCTGCTCTTCTAATTCGTAAACTTTGTCAAGCATGTCTTGTTTGTTACCAACACCTAAGCATCGTGATGAAAAATCAAGTGTCTCTCTTACGGTCATTTCTCCGTAATGAAGATCATTTTGGCCGATATATGCACATGTTCTCTTGGGAGCAAATTCTTTCAACTCTTGTCCATTATATGTTACCTTTCCACTTATCTATCCATGAATACATATAAGTCATATATTGGTGGGGGCGGAGGGAATGTGTTAGGGATTAAATGAAAGAAGAAATCACCTTAACATCATCATTATCAAGCTTCCCTGCCAAAGCTAATAATAATGTTGTTTTTCCGGAGCCTGGAGGTCCCAAAAGTAATGTCATTCTGATATTAAACACATCAAAACTAACACGTTACTAAGACAACATTGATTGGGGATTGACCCCTCTAATTAATATACCGAAAGAAAAACTATTAAGATGACATTAATAACAGTGGAACTATGAGCTTTTTCATGAGCAAATTAAATTACACGCGAGAATATGATATGATGAATCATCTTGAATTTAAATTGGCAAAATAGTGGGTACTACAAGGTGAGTTTCACTGTCATATGAAAATTTATCCCATATTTATTATCAACTAGGTAGAATCCCGCGCTTCCCGCGGCCTGTTTTAAAATTTATTATTATAATTGAAGATAAATAATAATTAATTTTTTTAGGTTTAACTTCAATGTTCTAAAACAAAATATATACAATTTTAATCAAGATT
>JAYMSF010002223.1:0-10618 GCA_036897335.1 Silene vulgaris
TCTGGAAAAATGAGAGAGTTTCTCTCACCTCTTCTTTGTTTCGTTTGTAGAGAATGCTTTGATTGAGCGTATTTTGCCAAGGTTTGAAATTGCTCTTAAATCTCTATTTTTGTGTTTTTATAACCAAAGTACCCTTGATTGCATTATTTTCTTTCTTTGATTTAGTATGTACAAATGACTTTGGTGGGTCATTTCAATGGTCACCCTTGCAATATTTTGCACTTCTCAACCCATAAATTTCATCCTCAATCTCCTAATTGTAAGTATAATTCATTTTGCAATTGTATTTAATGCGGATAATCTGCTCATCATTATCCAATTCTGATTCTAATTGGCTGTATAATTCAAGTTTTGATGGGTTTTATGATTAATTGGTTTTTGAACATTTGCCGTATAAAAGCTGATAAATTATGGTATTTCAATGAGGAAAATCTTCCCAAGACTCTCAAACAAGAAAATAATTGCAAAGTAATGCAAACAAGGTGCTGATAATCTGGTATGGCTTCAAAGATTGATTTAAGGAGCAAGCTTAAATTGCAATATGTGAATGTGGTAGCCATAGGGTCAAGTGGTGATTGGTGGTAGAGTCAAGTGGTGGAGTCCAAGTGGTGGTTGGTGGTTAAAAGGTGGGCAGTAGAGTGAATTTTAAGGATTAATATGTGAAAGCAATGGAATTAGGGGCAGTTTGTGGTCATAAACACACAAAAATAAGGGGTTGGAAGCAATTTTAAAACTTAGGCAATATTATAGCATAGTTGCTCTTTCAAGTACCCATTTTACTCAATAATATACATTTTCACATAAATTTTTCATACACTACCCTTCATCCAAGGAAAACAAAATTATCCCTTTCTCATCCTCTCAAAACTTAAAATCAACTTTTTTCCCCCAATTCTTCAACCATAAAACCCACAAATCCAAAAATACAGATTAACAATGAACAATTAATAAGTTAAACATCCAAGATGAAATGAAATTCAAAGAAATCATGTGCAGCACCAGCATGCATAAGAACCAACCGCTCACCATGCTTTCGACCAATGTAGACGTAATTAATTTTAACGAGTCTGCCTTTTTAATACACAGTATTAAACATTTAATTAAAACCCATTATGTTAATTAAAAATTACACAGTTCTTTAATTTTAAGTAAATTAATTTTTTTTTTTTGGTCAAGGTTGGTTGTTAATTAGGGTTTTACCCACAATTAAGGTGGTGGCGATAGGGTGGTCCGGGAGCGGTTTGCTAGACGAGTAAGCGGCGCATCGGCGTATGGCGTGGTCCGGTAGAGGGTGTGGTTGGGGATATGGGTCGGCCTGGGGGATGTTAAGGAGGGAATCGGACGGGCAAGCTTGGTCGGACGAAGTGTTCCGTCGCGTCAAGTGAGGGGTAGCATGGCTGTTGGTGGTTGCTGGTGTAAGAGGATCGGAGTGCTTTCATTTATTTATTTTTTTCTTTTTTGAGTAGTGAGAGGAAAAGGAGAGATGAGAGGAATGTCGATTGGTAAATAATAGAGGTAAATTTGTAAACTATGTCCATGATTAAGTAAAACTTGTACTTGAATGAGCAACACCCTATTATAGGTGTAAATTTTAACTTTGAGGGAGTAAGCTTGAAAATGCGTGTTATAAAAGGGAGTAATTTATAATTTACATTAATTTGAGTAATATGGGAAGTTATTCTTATTGATCAATAATTCCACAAGTAGCTAATCAACCCAAATGTCATATAGTAAACAGTTGATTTTCTACACCCATATCAATCTTAGATAAATGCACCCAAACAAAAGCATCAACAAGAAAGAAATGACAAACAGGGGATGTGCCGTTTGGAAAGAAAAGTTTTAGTTACATTGAGATGTATCCTTATGACATAATGCCACTGCTTCAATCGTCAGAGACGGTCACTGGCATGAGACGTCGTCGGCGCTGACCCATAAGTGGCGAGGAGGAGACAGCCGTGGGCCCGTGGTGGTAGACTATGGATTGGTGTTGAGGTTAGGACAAAGTATGAATTAGATATCCGATCCAAAACTGATTTCGGATCAAATATCCGTCTCCGAAACTCACGAATTTCATTATCCGATATCTGATCGGAAACATTCGGATATCCGATTTTTTGTATCTGAAAATTTCGGATCGGATATCCAAATATCCGTTATCCGATCCGATTTCAAGACTATTACTTTCTTTGAATTTTTCTTTGCCTTAGAAATCGATTTTCAATGTAAACTTTTTACAATAATTAAGCTCTAAATCTTACTTACTTTTACAACCGAGCAAATTTTTTTTTGGACATTGGACTAGAACAAAATCTAGAGGTAATAAATCATATGTTAAATCTAATACATTATCGGATATCGGATATCCAAAAATTTTAAACTACTATCCGATATTTTATCCCTATCCGAAAATTTCAGATCAGATATCCGATCCAAACTGCTTTTCGGATCGGATATCCACTTTTTCGAATCGGATATCGGATCAGTTCTGATAATCGAATTTTTTGCTCAGCCCTAGTTGAGGTGTATAAGAGAAAAAAAAAGACGTAAAACATGATAATTTCACAAAATAATATCTTAAAAAAAAATATCTTAGACAATCTAAAAAATTATGGTATATATAATAATTTAGAAAAAAAAATTCAAATTTGAAATTTGAGCTTTTGAATTTTAGGTCCCAAATTTTAACAAAATCAAACTTAAAAAAATGTTCTATCTCTATCTCACTATTACCACATTCTCTGTATATCGTAACCTTACTTGCGGTGTATAGAAGATTAGAGGAATATTCTTACTTGTAATGTTCAACCTTTTTATTTTCTCATTTGTACCTTTTTTTTTTTTTTAAAAAAATTTCACTATCAATAGCTTTTGGCTACGACTTTGGAAAACGGTAATTTTTTTTTCTCATATTGTACATTTTTACGAGGTAGATATGGATGTTTTAACTCAGGTCTAAAATGAATAAAATGGGTCCTAAGCAAGACCTAAAAAGGCTAGAACAAGCGAGTTGTACAATCATTAAGGACTTCAAACACCCGCATCGGTTTCCCCCTGCCGGTTCAGAGAAGAGGGGGTTCGAGTAGGTGTTGGGGAGCTGTTAAGCTCTGACAATCCTGCGGTATAGGACTACGGTTAGGGATGGCAATGGGTGGGATATGGGTGGGGTGGAGCCATATCCATATCCATATCCATATCCATGTCCATTTAATTTATGGTCATCCATATCCCACCCTTATCCATTTAATATATTTTTCATCCATCCATATCCATATCCACCGGATGAAGCGGGCACCCGCTGGATAATTTCGCGCTTATAAAATTTAATGCAAATATATCGTAAAAGAAAATTGACACGAAAAAATAAAAAAGCGTACATCACCCGAGTACAAATACATCAATTTCAAATCAAATACATACTGTCATAAAGACCAATAGAGGTTACAAAGTCTTTTTTAAAAGAGATTTTAAGTTATTGTTTTCTTTTTAATCAAAATAATTAGTAATTTTTTTAAAAAAAGTATATAAATATTAATCTAGGATATTCGCCAACTGCCATCGCTAACTACGGTCTTCTCCACTAAAAATCTAAGACGGATACCTAGCTTGCCAGTTGCCACTCCCCAGTTTCGGCGCATGCCAGTAAAATGAATAAAATGGGTAACGTATAAAAGCCCCAAGATAAGCCCCCGAAGATCCTCCCCAAATTTAATCCGTTACTTTTCAGTTGGCTCCGCAAAAATGGAGCTCAAACTGTCACTCTCTCTACCCCACCCACCCTTCATCATCACCACCACCTTCCACCGTCGCTGTCTCTCCTTCCTCCGCCGCACCAACCACCGCACTTTTACCGTCAGACACTCTCTCTCCACCGCCACCCGCGATGACCTCCAATCCGAAACCCTTAAAACCCTTGAATGGAACCGCCTTTGCACTCAGCTTTCCCCCTTCACCTCCACCTCCATGGGAAACTCCGCCTCCGTAACCGGGTCAATTCCAATGGGCCGTACTTTAGAGGAAAGTCGCCGCCTTTTGGCCCAGACTACTGCCGCATTGGACCTCCCTTGCCAGCTGGATTTTGCCGGCATTGATGATGTGTCCGGAATTGTTGCGTCGGCTGTGGCCGGTGAGGTTTTGTCGATTGGGGAGCTTTGTCTGGTTAAGAGGACGTTGCGCGCCGCGAGGAGGGTGTTGGAGCAGTTGGAAGGGGTTTGTTCCGGTGATAGGTGATTTCTTGTTTTATTTTAATTGAGTTTGATCATTATTTTACCTATTGATTTCCTTTTTATTTGAAGCAAAATGACAAGTTTCGACACGGTTTGGGTCATTTGGGAACAGCCTTCTGTGGGTTGGGTAAGGCTACCTACAGTTAGTTCCCTTAAAGACGGAGATATCTGTTTTACAATTAAAACGGGTCAACTACTACCCTCTTATATAGGCAGGACAATTTTTTGTTTTCTAGGTTCTCTGCCTTTGTCCTCGGCTATCTAAAATGAGCAATATTTAACCCGTTTAAAAACTATGAAACGGATCTTAAACAGGAATTTATGGTTAGCTATATCAAAACCTTCTTAACCTCACAATTCGTAGGTTCAGAGTGTTGTAATCAAATTTAAAGAAGAGAAAAACAAATAAGAGAGGTTGAGCTTGTCAATGGGACTAATGAACCTACATACAATGATACAACAAATGCAGTCATGGTAGCAATTGTAGGTATCGTTACATAGTCGTGTCTGATATCTGCAATGGTTGAAGTTATATTCATTATTCAATGCCACCAAATAGGCTCCTTAGTCCTTATTAGCCCCTTGTCAAATGTTCAAGAAGTGTTCAGATGTGTTAAGCCTTTCCCTATTGATAGGATGTGTTTCCAGTTGGCCTGTAGCAATTGTCATTGAATCCTTGTTTTCTGGTCAATCACGTCGATTCCTTCTCACCTTTCCATGTTCTCATTTATTCCTACTGAGTGGGATGCATAAGATTACAAAAATGATTACCCATGCGCATAGTGTCTGGCTTTGAAAGTTTGTGGTTGAGTGATTGACTTGCAACTCACTTATGAGAGTTGGATAGTTCAATTCTATTAATATTTCCGCTTCATTTGGTCAAAATGCTAAATAAGCACTTGGTCATATTTACCATAAAGGTTGAATGCAGCCCTTTTTTTAGGACAGAGACTCGGAGAGAGAATTAATAAGGATAAAACTTAGGTACTGAACTTTAGATTTTAATCTCAGTACTGTTTCTTGTTAGAAATATTCGGAAGTAATAAGGTCAAATATAAGTTTTTTTCTGAATTGTGATGGTTACAGATCTCTGTCTCCTTCTTTCTCTTCTCTCGCCCTTCTCATAGTTGTGTGTGTGTGCCAGCATTGCAGTCTTTCTTCCTTTTTCAATATTACATAGATTTGTGATTGTTGAAGCTACACCCTGTTCCACTGGCTCATGTCTTGATAATTGTTTTAATTCCACTGGGGCCACTGCTGCATTTCATGTTGTGGAACTGATTACCTGAATGATAGTGATCTGTGGCAAGTCGTGTTTAGATGAGTAAACTTGGAGGTTACAGTCGTCTCACTTATTCTGATCGTTTTATTGGAACAGGAGCCATCCTTTGCTCGAAGTTCTTCGGAAAAGTAACTTTCTGGTTGAACTGGAGCAAAAAATAGAATTTTGCGTCGACTGTAGCCTTTCGATTGTTCTTGATAGAGCTAGTGACGACTTGAAGTTCTATAGGTCAGAAAGGAGACAGAACATGGATGATTTGGATTCACTTATGAAAAGCATTTCGCAGAAAATTTTTCAGGCTGGGGGCATTGACCGACCTTTGGTTACAAATCGAAGGTCTAGAATGTGTGTTGCTATCAAAGCCTCTCACAGATCCCTCCTTCCCGACGGAGTTGTTCTAAACGTTAGTAGTTCTGGAGCAACATACTTCATGGAACCTAGAGAGGCAGTGGACTTGAATAACATGGAGGTGATGCTATCTAATTCGGAGAAGGATGAGGAGCGGGCCATTTTGAGCCTGCTTGCTTCTGAACTTGGAAAGTCAGCTGAACAAATCAATGATTTGTTGAGCAGAATACAGGAGGTTGATCTTGCTGTTGCAAGAGCTGGTTATGCTAGATGGTTGGATGCTGTCTGTCCAATTTTGAATCCAGTAACTGAAGATGGTGCTTTACTGGTAGATATAGAAGGGGTACAGCACCCTTTGTTGCTTGAACAGTCATTGGGCAGCTCTAAAGACTTCGATCACAAAGCTAGTATAACACACATTAGAGAGCTGCGTAATGAACTAGGAGTACATGACTTCCCTGTTCCAATAAACATCAAAATTAGACGTGGTGCCAATGTGGTGATTATATCTGGACCAAATGCAGGTGGCAAAACTGCTTCAATGAAGACGCTGGGCCTTGTATCTCTGATGGCAAAGGCTGGTTTCTATCTGCCTGCAAAAAGCCTTCCAAATCTCCCTTGGTTTGATCTTGTCCTGGCAGATATTGGAGATCATCAGGTAAGCTCCAATTCCTTAAATATTACTCCATATGTATAAAATAGATTCAAGCTAAGCTAGAAACATGTGGTCTAGAGTCACTTAAGCTCGAGGCTTAGTGAGGCACTATCCAAATGCTTCTGGATGCCTTAGGTGCACATGCGCGTTGTGCATGAAAGGAAGCAAGTAATGCACACACCTATCCCAATTCCATATTTGTTTCCTTTTAATGCTTTTATTTTGCTCTTTCCTTTGCCTCACTATCCAATTTTACATGTTAACTCTCTTTAAAGATTAAAATCCAAAAAAATTTGGAAATGTTGGAACAATATATATTGATGATATATATTTGTTTGCAAACGCTTCTCGTGTGCATTAGGCGCACATCTTAGCTTCATGTCTTCTGCGTTGTCACTTGAGTTCCCCTTGTGCCTTAGAAAACTTAAGTTCCTAGACGTGGAATTAACTGAATGCAGCTACTGTCTTTATGCTAATAACTTTGTTCTCCCCCCTTTCCATTGAAGTCCTTGGAACAAAGCCTCTCGACTTTCAGTGGTCACATACTACGGATATGCAAAATCTTGGATGTGGTTTCAAAAGATTCCCTAGTATTAATTGATGAAATCGGGAGTGGGACTGATCCTTCAGAAGGAGTAGCTCTATCTGCCAGTATCTTACAGTATATTAAAGATAGAGTGAGTTTAGCTGTGGTAACGACTCATTATGCTGATTTGAGCCGCCTGCAAGAAATGGATGCTCGGTTTGAGAATGCAGCCATGGAATTCTCATTAGACACACTGCAGCCCACCTATCAGGTTTTATGGGGATGTGCTGGTGAATCAAATGCATTGAGAATTGCTAGGAGAATTGGCTTTGATAATAAGGTTATTGATCGTGCAGAAAGTTGGTTAGAGAGGTTGATGCCAGAAAAGCAGGCACAGAGGAAAGGTCAATTATATCAATCTTTATTGGAGGAGAGAAACAGGATGGAGAGCCGAGCTAAAGAAGCTGAATTGCTTCATTCTGATGTCATGGATCTTTATCATGAGGTATGAAGTATTAACTTTGTCGTGGCCAACTTGTTAATTCTACGCTGGACTCCATTTGTAGTCTCTTACTTGAGTCTTTGACACATTGTGTGTATATGATGTTGAGTTTCATCAGATGTGTTGCTTTCATAGTTTAATTGATCCAAGTCTGGTATTTGAATGATTAAGACATCTCACAAGCACGGTTTTAAATATCGGATGCGACACTGATTTGAGACCCAGTTGCCCTTTTAATTAGATGGAGCCGAGTAGAAATTATATGTAGCACAATTATGATATTATTTTAGTAGCAATATGACCTTCACATAATTTGTTGTACCCGCCATAGTTTCAACTATTCATACTATCTACCATTTAATCACAATTTTTTTACAAAATCATGTCACTTTATTTTAATAATCTCTTATTCTAATTTCATGAAGATTAAAGGGGAGGCGCATGATCTTGATTGGCGTCAGAAAGCTTTGATTGCGAAGGAAACCCAACAAGTCGAAAAAGAGATTGAGTTGGTCGAATCTCAAATAAATAATGTGGTCAAGGAGTTTGAGAACCAGCTAAGAGTTGTAGATATCGATCAATACGGTTCTCTTGTGAAGAAGGCTGAATTAGAAATTGCATCTTTGGTGGCGAGCCATAGTCCCATCATAAACAGGGTCTCTGGTGAAACAGAATGTATGCAGACACTTAAACCAGGTGATCAAGTCTACGTAAAGCGTCTAAGAGGTAAGCTAGCTACTGTTGTTGAGGTTTGCGAAGATGATGGGACTGTTCTTATTCAATATGGAAAAGTGAGAATTCGTGTTGAGAAAAGTGGTATTAAAGCTGTAAATGAAGATATGGCTGGTAGCTCACATCAACGTATTAAAAAGCAGGTATGATTCCTGATTCTTCTTGTGTTTTTTTGTTCATGTTTTCCTGGCTAATCCTCCCAAGTCCCAAGTCCCAACCATCATCTAAAAAACTCTCATTTACGGATATACCAAAGACTTAATTAGAACTATATCTGATTAAAGAAAAAGAAAAGGTTGTTCCTTTAAAAAAGGTTTTTATTTGGGCATCAATGTGCATTATAATGGTCAGAAGCTTTGTTTAGTGACTTAAGCGCCCGGGACATTGTCAGTCACACAATTTTAACTGCAAAATCTTAGTGTTAAATTAATTTGGCGTTTTAAAGGCAAAAAAGAAATTTAGAGAAGCAAGAGGAAATGATCCAAGTTAATTTAAAATCAAACAAGCTTTATGAAAAAAAAATAAGTGGGGTCTTCTTGACATAAAATAAATCCATATACGCCTGCCTTTTAAGTAGTCTAGCCTATTATTAGACATAATCTCTAAATGATTGTTTCTGAATATCTGATCTCTAAAATGGTGCTTAAAGCTTATTCTATAATTCTATCTAATTTCAATAGTTTAATCTTTGGATTACAGTTTACAACAACAACAATGCCTCAACGCGGAAACAGTTTGGGGTTGGCTAACTTAGATCATCGTATGGAGCCGTTACTAGCGCAAAACTATCAAAACAATGAAAGTACAAAGGTTGTATGAAAATAGGGGAAAGCAAGGAAAATAAACAGAGAAACAATGTGAATAAGAAAATGAGATAGTGCAACAAAGAGAGGGAAATAAAAAGAAAGAAATCACGAGGGCACGAAACTAGGAGAAGGAAAAAGAGGGAAATAAGAGTCAAAAGAATGAAAAAAAAGTGAGAGAGAAACCTTATAAGTATCTTACTATCTTAGCATTATGCAACATTACCCCGAGCCTTAAAAGGCTCTTGGCTGTGAAGATCTTAGGGTTTATTTCGTATGAAATGTAATTGGGCAGATGTAATTATTTACAAATTATACTATACATTTCAGAATAGAATGTCTGTTTCCTACGGCTACTCATGGATTTAAAATCTGAAGAAAGTTTTCCACGTCCACTTACCTTTTTTTGCTCTGATTTTTGAAGGGTGTTATATGTTTGTGTCCTTCACATTAAACTTCTAACATTTGTAACATTTTTTTAGTAGTTTCTTTTTCTGCCATCTTCAACATTTTTAGTCAATTTTTTTTTTTTTTCTGAAGCTTACTATGTCTGACATGGAATGGTATCCGCTGTGATAAACAGAAGATGACTCATTCTGTTGAACATGAGTGGTTTATGTTCTGAAAATCACTATTGCTGACCAATTTGATGAGTTGTATGGACTATTTTTGGAATATGACACTTCATTGTCTAACTTTCTTTAGTTTACATTAAACTTGTGCTAATGTTATTAAGTTATACTCCGTATGTTAAATGTCATTATATAAGAGGGAGCATTAGAGAGTATATGCATTATATTGTGTAGTCTTCTGCTTGCTCTCATTGAGAGCTACAAGGTCTCACCATATGAGAGTAACTCTCTTACGTCATCTCCCACAACTGTAAAAGTGTATCATTCCAGTTTATATACATGATCTATGTCGGTAACTTTGGGTCCAATATAGTTCCGCTGCCCAAATTCTAACTATAGAAGTTAGAAAGTAATTTTCTAAATTTACTACCACATATTAAAGTGTTTAGTTAGACATTATACTGAGTACAGCTTCTGTGTTCTGTTATATATAATGCAGGCCCGTGTTTCTGGAAATATAAAATTAATGAATGGGAAAAAAGAGGGGGAGCAATCTTATGGGCCAATGATACGGACGTCTAAAAATACTGTTGATCTTCGAGGCATGAAGATGGAAGAAGCATCTCGTGCACTCAATATGGCTATAGCAGCATGGGAGCCTTATTCCCTCCTTTTTGTCGTACATGGAATGGGTACTGGTGTTATCAAAGAGTGTGCGATTGAGATATTGAAGAATCATCCTCGAATTGTCAAGTTTGAGCAAGAAAGTCCAATGAATTATGGCTGTACAGTTGCTTTTGTCAAGTGAAAATTCATGTATATTCTTGCTGTACATGGAATGGGCACTGGAATTGTCAAAGAGGTGCGATTGAGGTATTGAAGAATTATCGTCAAATTGTGAAGTTTGATCAAGAAAATCCAGTGAGTTATGGCTGTACAGTTGCTTTTGTCAAGTGAAAATTTATGTACATC
>JAYMSF010002224.1:0-10618 GCA_036897335.1 Silene vulgaris
CAATGATTCAACATAGTTGGACTTTTTTTATTAACTCAAAAATATATTTTATAGATAATCCTAATCGGAGGCCCGTGCATCGCACGGGCTTTCCAACTAGTTGATAAATTATTATCGAAAAAGAATACTCCCTCCAAGTCTGCCTATAGTTCCCCTTTCTCTATTATATGTGAGGAGTATTATAATAAAAGGAGAACTATGGGCAGACTTGGAGGGACTAAAAATTTAATCAAAAAACTAATTACAGAAAATAGTCAAATTAATTACAAAAGAGGAAAAATGAGACAGGTTGGTTTTATATCTAAACCTAGGTAAAGGCATAGAACTCTCATATGATCATATCTCTGCCTAGGTTTGGACATGAGAGGACATAAGCTCGCATGTCTCAACTTAGGTAGAGACCTGGAACACCCTTGGGATTGGAGAATTAATTGGAGAGCATTTGGATGGATAGGAGCATTGCTTGAGCTACTAATTGGCTACAAGCTCAAAATCATAGTCAATTTTTGTATTTATCCTTTAGTTTACCTATTTTCCTACAAATATAATGTGAATTATTGTACTTGATATTAATACTCACGTTGGTTCCGGTTAATTGTGCATTTTTTATTTCAATTTTTTTGGTCATAATTTTTTACTCATTTCTTAATCAAAAACACTAGCAAAACTTGGTCTCTCCTTAAACCCCCTTGATGTGGACCAAAGTGATAAGAGAATTAAATTGGTGAATCTAGAAATGGTTAGCTAACTTTGCCACTTTGCCGAATCAAGACAAGTCGTGAACTAATTTTGATGAGACGAAAAGTAATCGAGTGAGTAATCATGGAATGTTAGGCATCCTTAATAGTCAGACATTCAAAGTCTCGTGTCCATGCGCGTCTTCAATTTTTTATACGTTTAATTTTCTGTTACCAACTTCCAATTCAACTATTCAATTCAGCCACTATTTTGGAGCTGATCATGGTCAAGACTCAAGTCTCATGCTTGGCTGGGAACTCGAGCATATGGTATTGAATCTCGGTTTAAGAATCAACCATCATAATCTAATTTCAGTTACGGAGTATTATACAACCAAGGCCAAAACCGCCTCAACATAAAGTGGTGGTAACCTTTGAAGAGAGTCTGACCACCTTAAGGCTTAAACAGTACGTAAAATCAATACAAACCAAAGATTGAGACCGGTCTGATCAAGGTACATTTCTGATCAGCCAAAACCGGTATTAACAGGTTAGAATGAGCTTTCCACCTAGAACATCAACTCTAGTTTGGTTTCTTAATTCTTAGTAATGACTCCTGGTCTTGAGAGAGGCACAAAATGAAAAAAAAAAAGGATTGTTCAGTGATTTGAGCATAACCTCGTCAAAGGAATCTTAAACAAGTTTTAAATCACATAAAATACATTTTTTGTAGCATCGAAATGTGTACTCTGTACATAATTATATTTGAAATTATTGAAAAAGCCGCCATGAGAGTAGAACTGGAATACTTTTTTTCGGTGTCAAATGAGTCACAAGGGTAACAAAATATCGAGGGGATTCAAAACTGGGAACTAATGTCCTCAATACATCTTTCCTAACCACCGAGCTAGGCCCTCTTTGGTAATACAAGTATACAACTGCCTTCCTATTATTATTTGAAAAAGATTACGAAGTTAGAAGATGGTCAGTTACACCGTATCTCCTTGGAAAATAAAACCCGATCACAAAAAAAAGACATTTGGAATACCTTGAAAATGTCCTTAACTTCCTATTGTACGCGATGTTATATGATTTCAAATGAAAAGTAGTCTAGCAGCCGGACAAAGCTTCTGAACTCTACGTCTCTACCCGCTAATTGCCAAATAATTTGATAGTATGCGTTGATAAAGAGAGAAGGACCCATGAAACTCATTTTATGCAGAAATGTATGGCATATCCATGTGAGATGTGCGTGGAGATTCGTCCCCCATCACTACAGACTACATGAATTCGGACAAAATAGTGTTTACTAAGAACAAATTATGCACTCTTTTCTAAAAGGAACCCTAGATGGATCATATAATACTACTTTCGAAACTATGTCAAGTGTTCTTTTTTGGGGCTAACATAATAGTGTCCCTTGTTACCATGTTCGGTCTCAAGTCTAGAGGTTAAGATTGAGGTATCGTGATAATAGGTCCCCAGCTCAAATCCCCCTCCATACTATATTGTACTTGCCTTGCACCTCATAATCTCATGACAACAAAAAAAAAAAAAAATGTTCGAGGTCGTGGTCTATGACTGCCTACTCAACAGTTTCAAATAAGTCTGAGAAAAATGACCCTAAATTGACCGGAAAAGAAAGATCATAAGTAGTTCTGATTCGAATTAATCTAATCTGAATAATTAGAGAGCTACCAAAGATGGAAATATAAACTTAATTATCAGAGTTTACTACCTAAGATGGCATAGAAACTCGCTCAATAAGCATTCAACCTAAATAACTCGACTCAAAACCATTATGATGACCAAATATAATGTCTCATTTCAAAGGTCCGATCACTTGAACATAAACACCAACAATTTGTTATGGGAAACAATTTCATGTTTTCATTCTAAAATACAAGTCGCATGCGACAATTAAGAAGGGCGACCGAAATACTTTTAACGAAAAACCCAATTATACCTTAGCGATATGATCATTCGCCAATGAAATGGAAACATATATTCAAAACATGATTCACATTTAAACAGAAATTCAACTATCTTTGAGTTGGAGTTATGAATGATAGGCTTATTCAATGATAACTACAGAGTAATTACAAAGGGGAAGAAGACACTGAAGGCGAAAACCTAACCCGATAGCTCAATTTTATCTGTCTTGATATCGCCCCAATATGGATTCAGCCAAGCTCTTTTGCCTGTGAAAACAAACAAAATATAATGGTTTAAAACACGGTCTAATTAACGCACTACATAGTTCAGGTATATAAATGAGCATGCATTCAACGCCTTTAGGTCTTTAGTATTATTATTGTTTGTTTTTATTCTTAAGCTTCAGGCCCTTCTAAGTTCTAAGGCACCACGATATTAATGTAAAAAACGGTTTTACAAGAGACTAATTGTTGAGGTGAAGCGAACAGGATGAAAGAGGCTCCAACCACAAACTAAACAATACCAGCACCTCAAGTCCGAAGTCAGAGATAGATAGTTTACCCTCCGTTCCACCTTGTTCCTCCCACTTTTTTTTATAATTTCTCTCACATAATTTGAAAAGTGGGAAGAACATTATGAAATGGAGGTTATATTTACACTTTGCTCCGTCTGACCCAATATTTGACATTTCCTTTTTATTGGTATGTTCTACATGGTGGAGAATGGATGTTTGACTCTATGTCACATGTCTATGCTTATATGCTTAAATAAAAGCCAATCTAAACATAAATGTAAACTATCAAATGAAAATATGTGACAAAGGGAGTACTAGAGATTGTAAACATACTTGCTCTGTGTAAGCCTAGGGCTGGGCCGGGAATACTTCAGGTAACCATCCCAAGGAACCTTTTTGAGGCCGGCTCTATGAGCAATCATCTCTCTCACCCTGCATTGTCGAGTGTGTACATATTTTACCATATAGATAGGTTGATCATAAGATTTTGAAGATTTAAGTACACATTATGACATGACAAGAGCAGATTATAATCAGTCACCTCTCGGCAAATTGAATGGATGTCTCTCCTGGTCTTAAAGTCTGAGGTTCCATATACCAAACATCACAAACAACGGCCCAAGATGTCATAAGCTGGAGCAGATGCATTGTAAATGATTGCCTGATTACAGAACCCAACAGAAATTTCGTTACAAAATAGGCATTTCAACTAACTATATCTATAGCTTTTAGAAAACTTGGATTTGATTAAAGCACCAAAGTGATGAATAACAAGCAAGCATGGTTCATATTGTGTGTGTGTGTGTGTGTGTGTGTGTGTGTGTGTGTGTGTGTGTGTGTGTGTGTGTGTGTGAAGGGAGCCATAACGACAGTTTGATGCTAATATGCTTCGAAAGCTAACATATCACATATGCATGATTGAACATTAATAATTTATTTTTATTTTTTGAAAAATCCACACAAATTTAAAGTAAATCTCAATGACTCAGCATAAGACAAAACTATAAAAGTATAACAGTATAACAGTGTGATCTTAAACAGCCACACACATCAAAGATGGAGAAGTCACCCTACTCTATTTTATAAACAATGCAAAGAAAGCTAACTATTCATCAATGAAGTAAAATGGAGGGCACAATACAAGTGATGCAACTTACAAATACAATGCAAACTCAGGCAGAAAGAAGCTTTTAGAGGATCTTACTTCCGGCTGTTCCAAAAGGCATCAACAAATATTTTGTTGTACTTGATCGCTACCGGACAAATAGTGCAACCAAGCTCAAAAACACCCTGAAATGAGAGAGAAATTCCAGCACATTTCTGTCAAGCAGTTAAGAAACAAAATCACAGCAAACAAGGATATTAGGGCGCTACTGAGAGGTACCAAAAGTTTGGTGCTTCTCTTTCACCCACTGGAGAATTGTAAGGTTCAAAACGTAAGTGCTAGGCTCTACGAAAAATTAGGTCATTCAGCCCCAGGGCACAATATTATTTCATCCGTTGTTTCCAAAGGAGACGAACACTCGCTATACTTTGGTTCTTGATTAAGAGGGAATAGAGCAAAAGTGAAAAATGGCTCACTAAACTGACCACGCTTCTTTTAATTCTGAAGTTGCACTATTCTTAATTTTTGGGGAAAAAAATCATTTTGGGTCATCCGTAATGGGCTTCTATGTGATGTGCTAATGTGCCAACATCCGCCCGCACCCCTCTTACACCGTCATTTACGAGAGCCCTTGAGGAATTGGGGGTATCGTTGTTATTCTTATTGAAAAACAAATACCAAGGCAGTCCGGAAGTGAAAGTATGAATTCCTACCTTCTTAAACATGACAATGTACTCATTATTGACACAAGTTCCTTCAGGAAATACAAGAAGAGGATTGTTGTCAGCTCCGTGCACGTGTTCCCTTAACCTAAAATAAATGAGAAAGTATAGACGTAAGAACATGAGGAACTTTGAAATATTTCAATTATCCCTTTGCATTTACTTACTTCCTTGCCACAATTACTCGATCTTTTTCCTCTGAACGATTGAACCAAATGCATCCCAAGCTCTCTAAAATAGTAGTCTGCAGCAATCCTGCACCAAACCCAAGAAGGGCAAGACTGGATAAAATACCCCAAAACAATAGAGATTATGACAGCAGCTGCATCATAATATTTTTACAACAACAATAGAGCCTTAATGCTAAAATGATTTGGATCGGCTTATGGCTTACATATTTCTTACAGGATAAGAACCAGTTAAAAAAGTTGCTTGGAATTAAGTTTTCAGTAGTGCCAGCTATAAACAATGTTCATTAAGTCAAACCTCCATCACCAAGGCAACTTAATCTTTGAAGTAATGCACACAAGAAGTCAAGAACAGTAACATATGAAACCTTAAGCGGTTCTATAAATAAAGGAACAATCAAACTTACCAACCCAACCAGGATGCTTCTGCATTATGACAGCAAATGCAGTCATTTGTTCCAAAACAATGAAATCAATCATGGAAGTATGGTTTGCCACAAACACCTGTAAAATGAAAAAAGAGGGAGAGAGAACTTTAAATTAGATCTAGAATGACAATGTTTGTAAACTGTATGGTGACATGAAGTTCATGAAAACGGGGTGAGAAATAATGAAATATCACCTGGTTGGACCGCATACTTGGCCGTGGGCCATGATACTTGATAACTCCAGTCCATGATGCAACGAAGAAACTGCAGAGCAGTTCCACAAGAGATCGCTGAAACAGGGTAAAAAGAACAGACATCACCAGAGCACATTTAGTAATGAGCAAAAGAAATAGATATTTGTTGGGAGAAAGAAAAAAATTTAATTCTCTAGCGAAGTCTACTTCATAGAACAATAAAGCATATCAACAGGTTCCTTGCTAAAAAGTGAATGGTAGGAATGACTATGTTTGAGCAATCGAGGCATCAGCTGACACGGTCAGCCACACCTCAAAAATATATTCATATCCCAATTCCAATCGCTTACTATCCCTTTTGTGTCATCGACATAAGAGACGTCGTATCTAGTCTCTCTCTTTCTATTTCTATATGCGGAACGTTAAAAAATCATCATACAATAATCCAGAAATCTTATGTAATACCTGCTTGATTTAGATCGGCAACATCATATGCTTTTTTTAAACTGCCTCGTTATTAACATAGTGGTAGAAACTAGAAAGAATACGCTACCGCACCTGGACTGAGCGGCAGCGCACACAGCACTTTTTGTGTTTACGAGCCAAAGTTGTAGCCCAAGAAAGAGAAACTAAAAAGATATAATCCATTTGCCATAATCGCTACAACACCCAGTAACTAAATGGTAAGGCAACCAACAAATAGAATTCAAGGCACGAAACCACTGAAACTCTTTACTATGAATTGAGGAACCTGAAATTAAAAGGGTGAATGATGGCAATAGCTAATTGTATGGCTATACACAGCTAGGGATAACATCTGCCATTGTACAGAGAATTACTCAGCTTCATTGCATACATATATACATAATTAATACAGAGAACTACCAGATGTGCATGAAACTAGCATAGTGCAATAAACAACCAACTGTACCTCCAGTTTCTTCCTCAGCTTTTCCTGTCCTTTCAAAAAGAAATGAACTGGAACGTAGAGTGAGAGAAATATGATCCATCCTATTGTTAATATCAGGACCCTGAAGTTAGAAAGTTGGAAAATTTAAGATGTCAACACAGAAATCCATCATTAATAAATTTCTACCTAATAAACCATGAGTTCCTTATTTTCTAGATAAGATATTAGTCATTTTACCAATTAAAATACATACTAACATGGACATTACTCCAAACTTGCACAACACACTGCACACTTTTTGAGAAAGTAAACCAAAGCTAGTTTTCATGCGTTCTTAAATGAATAACCATGAAAGAGGAAAACAAACAGTTGCTGAATTTTTCTATAACAAAACATTTTGTGTAGTCTTGTTTATGCATCTTCATACTTGGGATACAGTATAAAACACCATTAGTCTTCCAATTGGTTAAGGAATTCTAGTTGACATTGCTTCAAAACATAAGATGGTTTTTTATTGTGAGAAATCTAACCTTGCCGGAAATATAACAAAGTATCTAGCAACAACTCCGCAACACCACAGGGGAAATAGATAAAGATTCCAGTTCCAGGGCTCAGGAGGATTTGATTTGAAGCAACGAGTGAATGAGTCCTGAAGAATCATACATGATAACAAAATTTAATAATGCCACATATTACACATCTGAAACTAAAATCTAGATTTAAAATTGGGACTTGAATGTCGGACATTTTCATCTAAGTGAATTGTGCTACTTTGACTTCTCATCTTCATTCAAGTATTCAAGTAGGACATGTCTCACTCAAACATGAGTATAGACACTTAGCGCTTCATTTAGGCCAAAAAAGGGAAATTTTAAGAGACTTAGCCGAGTCACACACCCCTTTGTGCCTATTGTCTAATACTTGAAACAGAGTCCAACAGTCCAAACTTCAAAAAGATAAAGGATTTTAGTGTGTGCCTCGTTCTGTACGTTAAACGGTTAACGTTTGCGTGTGTGTCATAGGATTTTAGTGTGTGCTAGACGCTAGTGTGCCTGTGTGCGCGTGATTGTAGGCAGTTTTGCCCATAAACAAAATGTTGTGGGCCTAATTTGCTCCTATTAAAACTTATGGGGTTCAATTACACATACAAGCAAATTTTGGGGGGTTATCTGATATTTAACCCACAACAATTACTGTTACATCCTTACAGTTAAAACAGAACATAACATACAATAAATTACATATACAACTTAAAATTACGTAATACACTTTGATACGAATATGTATAAACTACATATGCCACTGAAATCTCTTAAAATATTTCAATACTTGTTCAGTTCATGGTCGCCGAATTTGTACTACACTTTGATACGAATATGTAATACACAGACACGATATGCATGCACTTTTACAATGTAATACGTATATTTTATACAAAAATTCATAATACGTCGTAGTATGAATACGAAATACAAAAGGAATTGATTCACGATTCACTGGGATTTGAAGGAATCCCCCAATCTGATAACCATGGTAATCCCCCAATCTGATAACCATTGTTCAGTTGTGGTGCTTGTTCAATGGTCCACCATTAAGCATTGTCCATGGCTATCGTATTTGAACCTTCGAACATTACAATATCTCTTAAGTCTTAACCAACATTAAGCTGTTAGCTCAAAATATGTGATTGAATAAGCCCTTTTATTAGGACAGTCAAGTGCACAAGATGTGAAACTCTACTACCTCATAGCCTATTTGTTATTATCTTTCCATTGATCTTCACCTCTATTTGTGTAGATAGGTTCCTACAGAATGCTAATATTTCACCGCTTTTAAAGGATTAGCTATATCCTAAGCCCATGACGGGTGTTTTTGTAGCCAAACCTTCAAATAAACACACTTTCCCATTTGCCTCTTTCATAAAGATAGAAGCTTCCTTAGAATTTTCCGCGACAAATTATATTTTTGGATCCCCGATATATATAAGATTAAGAAGTGACACGAAATTCAGTAAACTGAAGCTTTTCTTTGTTTAATCCATTAATTAACAACACAAAAACACACAAACAGCAAATTAACACACTTGGATTACTAAACCCTTCCTCCAAAAACCAAATTAAACACTTAAGCCTCTGGGCTAATTCATTAACACCGAACAAACAACAAATCAACACGCTTCAATAACCATCAAACATAACCTTTGCTCAAAATTCAAATTAAACATTTGCATGTTGCATCAACATGGAATAAAATTCAAGCTTTTCTTTGTTTTATGACTTCTATCCTCTTAATTCATTAATGAAAAGCAAATAACACACTTGACTAATCATCAAACTAAACCCTTGATAACAACAACATTATCCCAGCACCTGAGCAATCACCTCAATGAGTCATTTTGCTTTATCTTATCATTTGATCGCAATTATCGGCTTGTATAATCCGGAAACAGGCTCTTTATGTTAACACATGGCAAGGAGGGTTCGTAATTTTTAGGAGCCATCGAGACACTAGCTAATGTGATTGTTTTTGTAATTCAGAAACAAAAAAAAATGTGAAAAGTTTGGCAAAATTAAAATTGAAGACTTACATCAACAATGGCACCAGCAGCTTCAGTTAAAGCAGGAGAAATATCAAGCAAATCCCTCCTTCAAAATAACAATTCCACCAAAAATAAAATTACAATCAACACCCATCATTTGTCAGAAGAGTATTTAAATAAAAGGTAAACAAATGAACGAGACGAGACGGAGATGGGTGGTGACTTACAAACGAAGCTTTCCACGAGGTTGAGTAAAAGATTCAGAAGGGAGATAATCTTCGATATTGGGTCTGTCCAAATCCAATTCCGTACCAACTCTTCTCAACCCAACTTTTTCATTAGGAATATTATTATTCTTATTATTATTAGCATCACTATTTTCTTCCATTAATTTGTGATGCTGATTTAATAGAGTAGAGATATAATAGAGGTATTAACAATGGAGTTTTTTAATTTTGGTGGGCGGAAAATGTTGGAAGATAATACTGTGATGTGTGGTCATCGAATCTTTGCGAAAGGAGACTTCTCCATTAAATGCCACTTTCCCTTGTTTTTGGCCCCCTTTTTTTATGATTTCGTTGCTCAAAATTTGGCCCAAATTACACTATTTTGACTTCTACTTCTAAATTTTATTGATTTTTAACATAAAATTTATCAATCAAAATACGTTTGTTTAGAAAATTTGTTAGTTTTTGGTTGGTTGATGGGTGGTCGTCAGGTGAGGGTGTGGGTGGGGGTAATACAAATTACAAAGGGAGCGGTAAGATACGTGATATGATAATCCACTTGCCAACATTCAACGATTCAACGATTATCCGAGCTTTGATTGATACGTTTTAAAAGCTTAAATTAGTTATTTTTCTGAGCTCGTCACAATGGTAATCATTTCAGCAATTAAAACTCAAAGCAAAATGATCAAATTTGAAGGACCTAATAACTCATCTTGAAGCCTTCTTCATCAACTTGGTAGGATAATCCACTTGCTTCATTCGACTCGGTGAGATTCATGTTATATCTTATGCGGAAGCGTGAATAACTCGTGTCGTTGGGCCTCTGCTGCATCTGTGTCCACTGTCCACAATAGTACGATATTATCCGCTTTGACCCAAGCCCTCACGGCTTGTACTATTATATTTTCTGGACGGTTATAAAGATGATCTTCCATTCTTTATTCTACCAATGTGGGACATGAGTTTGCACCCTAACAAATCGTCGTCCCCCCAAACCAAGGACGACCATCATCTTAACTCGTATCTTGATCTCCAAGGAGAACTTCCAACACCCTACAGCTCCAACTTTCTATACACCCTTAGCATCACCATGTCTTAATGAAGAGTCAAGGGCGAGATCACCTAAGAGGGGGAGGGGGTGAATTAGGTGTCTATTTAAAATTTTAAGCTTAATGA
>JAYMSF010002225.1:0-10617 GCA_036897335.1 Silene vulgaris
ATGGGTAAATGATGTTAAATAGTCGACGATAATTAGTAAAGTGTCGACGTTATTTAACATGCCCGTTTTTTTACCTATTTGAAGCATTGAGGAGTTTTTTTTACCAATCTGTCGTGAAAGTCCAACTTTTTTTACCAAATTGGTTGTTTGGCCGGAGCTTAGATCGCATACTTCGTGAAGACATTATTGGAATTGCTATTCTCATAATCTCATGTAACTTATATACCAAAAAGAAATTATATACTTCCTCCATTCAACTTCACTCTACCTATTTCACTTTTGTACACTATTCACAAGTGTGTATTCAATTTCGATTTTCCTTCCATACGAAAGTGAAAATATATTCATGTGAGATATTGTTTAATTCGTCTTCATGAGTACATAAAAAAATATGTAACTTTTATAAATTTTTGTAAATACGTAACTAACAATGTTGACAAAAGTGAAAAGTAAGAAAACTAGATTGATCCTTTGGGATAGGACCAACCTATCACATTCTTTCGGATGAGTGAGGGACGAGGGTGGTAGAATGAAGTTGAATAGAGGAAATCCAAATTATGAAAAATAACAATACTAAATTACATTTAACAATACTATTCTCATGTAAGGGGTCATTATCTAGGTTTTCTACATTTTGCATTCCTAGTTCCTACTCACTACTCAGTACTCACTGATCTACTCCATTCCAGTTTCCAGTACCTCATTATTTACTCTTAGTATCAACGACGATGGTGCGAATCATGTTAGGTAACCACCTTGTTCGCCTTTACTCTTCTCACTCTTTTTTTCATTTTCGATGTCGATTTCATTCCTCTTTTGTTGTTCACGATTCCCAATTGTTTCTCAAGTCTATTAGAGAACAATGCCGATTAGGTTTTTCTAATGTCGATGTTCCGGTTTCGATATTCCATCAATTGAACTCTCTTCGTCCTCGCCCTTCTATTATTACCTTCACTCAGTTGTTTACGGCTATGTCTAAGATTAAACCCAATCCCCCTTTCTTCACTGTTATTACCCTCTTTAATCAACTTGAATTGTCGGGTCTCCGTCCTGATATGCATTCCGTTGGTATTCTCGCCAAGTGTTATTGCTGTTTGGGCCGTGTTGATTTCGCCTTCTCTCTCCTTGGTAAGCATCTTAAGCTCGGCCACCCACCTCATATTATCATTATCACTACCTTACTCAATGGATTCATTGATTCTGATAAATTACCCCAAGCTGTTCAGCTATTGGATAAAATCGTCAAGCTTCAGATACAGCCATCCCTTGTTACTTATGGTTCTATGTTTAGAGGTCTTTGCAAATCTGGCGACAATGCTGCTGCTCTCCGCTTGCTCCGAAATTTGGAATCTAATTCCCCTTTTAAGCCTAATGTTGTAATATATAGCACCATCATTGATAGTCTATGTAAAGACCGTCTGTTACCTCAGGCCCTCGGTCTTTTCAAGGAGATGAAAGCCAAGAGCATTTCGCCCAATGTTGTCACCTATTCTACCTTAACTCGAGGACTCTGTAGTGTAGGGCATTGGGATCATGCCAAGGAATTGTTAACTGAGATGTTGAACAACAACATTGCTCCGGACGCCCACACCTACAACACCTTTATTGACAGTTACTGTAAAGAGGGAAATGTTGTTGAAGCAAGGGCTATTTTTGAATTCATGACTAAGAGCTGTGTGCGCCCTGACATTATTACTTACAATGCTTTGTTGGATGGGTACTGTTTGCGTGGAGAGATGACGGAGGCAGAAAAGCTATTGGATATTATGGTCAATGATGGTGTCATGCCTGATGTTGTGACTTTCAGCAGCTTAATAAATGGATATTGCAAGTCTACAAATATTGACAAAGCCATGGACATGTTCCATGATATGCGTCTTAAAGGAACACACATCATTCCAAATGTTATCAGCTATACCACCATGATAGATGCCTTGTGCAAAGATAAGAGACTCCAGCTTGCACTCCAGCTTTTTAAAGATATGCAAGATCGAGGCGTGGCTCCGGATGTGTTCACTTACAATGCCTTGCTTGACAGCCTGTTAAAAAATGCAGAAATTGAGGCCGCGATCTCCTTACGTAAAGAGATGGAGGAAAAAGGAGTGGCACCTAATATTATCACATATAATACCATAATTAATGGCCTTTGTGAAGCCGGGCGACTAGTTGAAGCAACAAACGTGTTCTCTACTCTTGTAGCCAAGCGGTTGCCGCCAAATGTAACTACCTATAATATACAAATTAAAGTTTTATGTAGGCAAGGATTGTTAGGTGATGCAACCAAAATTGTAAAGGAGATGACGGGCAATGGATTTTCTCCAAATGAACGCACCTACAATACAATTATTAAAGGATTGCTCGGTGCTAATGATATCGCCATGGCTTTGGATCATCTTCACATTATGAGGAGCCAAGGATTTGCTGCTGATGTGGACACTTCTTCTTTATTTGTCATCTTACTCACTTCCCCTAATATTAGTGATGCACACAAAGCTTTGCTTCAAAAGTATTTTCTGGAGAAAAATGGTATGTGCTCTTGCTATTTTGATATCAATTTTTTGAGAAATGACTAATGGAGGCTATGACATATTTTAATATTGTTAGCTCTACTTTGCTTAACAAATTATTTATGTGTCTGATTCTTTTCCTTATAATCCTAAAGCTATCTTTTTTGAGTTCTAATCCCTGTGTTTAATTTAATGGTTTTCGTGATTTTTCAAAGGGATTTCATTAAATATACAAGGTGAGGGATTTCATTTCATCTCTATTTTGCGTAATGTATATGTTAAGTAGCTGGTGTTTTTCATTCAAATCTAAAAGCTGTGCCGTTTTTCCTTGTTATAAACTTTTTATTCTATCGGTTGAACTTTTTTTCGTGCGTATTAAAGCTCTGATAATAAGCTTTAAGCAATCATTCGTGAAGTTATACTTATTATTGCTTGTTTAATTCTCATAGGGGAGGAGAAGATAATGGATGATGCAAATCGCGAATGCTAATTGAGAAGCACTGTGATCGACAAACAACAAGCTTGAGGTGAATAAGGGATAATAAGCTAGTAATGCTGTGACAATATTAGTTGTACGAGTAAACTAGGTGACCGAAATTGAATATGATATTGATTAGCGCTTTTACAGTGGTATGTGTTGTGGAATCTGTAAGTTTTTTCATTATAGTTATTTTTCTACAAGATTTTCTAAAATATGGATTTCTGATCTTTCGAGAGTTTTACTTGTAAGGCTTCTCTTAATTAATAAGTAAAAAAGATTTGTTGGATAAAATGTCATACCTTCCCTTTGTGCTTGATTAAACTACTAGAGCAATACCTTTCCTGAGACCTCATGCGACCAAATCCACTAATATTTAGGTTGCTATCCATTCTTGTTTTTGACGATATGAGTTATTTGTATCTTTTGTTATTGATATCCATAGGTTGTTTTGACTTTTGAGAAAAGGCTCTTCAAGTTCATTGCTGTTATGTCCCCTTCTGCTTGTATGTAGCATTCTTTGTGAATGTTTCATGTCCTTTGTTAATGTTTAGCAATTTTGTTCGCAAGAATTTAGCAACCGCCCGTTCCTTACCTGAAATTAGATGGCCATACTGTATAGATTTGTGTTTGTTTCCCTTGCTTTGGGAGAATTAGAAGCAGACAAAAGAAGAATAGGTCAATTTGACGGGAGTTGTCATGGGACTATGACGAGGGTTGGCTTACAATCTCAATGCAAATCTTTACAACCGTTGGGACTTGGGAGTTCTCTTGGTGTTATGAGGTGAAGACAGGTCCTGATGCTTATGGTCTCATTACCTCGGCCTTGACGGCTTGTCAAAATAAAGCTGGATTTATTTTTCAGCTTCATTTCAAAGAGCTGGCCAACTCTATTAAGCCAAAGTTGTAGTCACTATTCACTAGTAACTGCTCTGCTAAAGTTGTAAATTGTCAAAGGTAAATTCAACATGTGTGAATGCTATAAGACATTGGTTGGGAACCTTAATTTCATTTGAAATCCCAGATTTGAAATCTTGGTTGCCAAACTGATCATAAGTGTAATTGGCACTTCTTATCATTTGTATTATCTCCAGTTGATATATATAAGTGGATATTAAGTCCAACTAAGAGTATTTTTTATGAAAATTCAATTTCAAGTTCTGAGTTGTCTGTGTTTGATTTATCTTATCTGTGTTGAAAGACCCAGGCCTGTGGTAGATTGTTTGGAACAAATGATGAGTTTGCCATGATGACGAGTAGGATAGGAATACCAAGTGCAGCTGAATACACAAATGACAGAGTAAGACGCACCTCCCTCTCTCTTGAACGGCCTTAGTTGTTCTCAAACCAGTGTTCCCTTTAAGGGAGTGTGGCTTTATTTTTCATGGGCGCTGGTTAGTTGATGGGAGTTGGTCAATTAAGTGTTGCCCTTGTAATCCCTAGCAGCTTTGAATTGAAAAAATTGGACCAACTGTTAAATTAAGGTCTATTCGCCATGTTTGGTAGACATGAAATCCTTCTACTATTGATGCTTTACTTATGGAGTTTTGAATGAAATCAAGTATAATGCAGATTTCGAGCACATCATTAGCGTTGGATGAAATAATGAATCATGTGCAATACTTTCAACCTCAAGTACGGTCTCTTGCCACTCTTTTTACTGATTTTGGTGACGCTTTAAATTTCTTAATTGTATGAAAATTTGTTTCCACTACTTCTAAAATATGAGCATTTTAGATCAATTTTGCAATGAATTTGAGTGACTAATAGATGTAGGTGAACAGACCTTGGGCTTAACCCGACTACGGGTATGTTGCTATCAAGTTATTTAGGGATAATGGTCCATATTGGCAATAAACATTATCATCGGCACAGATGAATTAGGATCAAATCGCATTGTGGGTCAAATTAAACTATGGGCCATTTGGGTCGAGTGAGTTTTGTCAATTCTAATCTGTAGTATATGTTGTTGATGTGTAGCTACGATCGTCAGGTAAATCATGGATGTATTGGCAAATTCTTTTACATTTATGCCTGTTCATTCATACATTTTTGCTTGTTGATTCTTACATTTACCTTTTTTTTACAGGAGTAAATAGTTTCTTTTCTGGAATAATATTTTCTCAAAGCTGTTTATGTGCAACAAAGAAGACATCACTAGGGCATTGACATTATGAAAGGGAAAACAGCTGCATTGGGACTGAATACTGATTATGGCAAGGCAAATGGGGCAGCAATCGATGATCCTAGAATCGGATTTGGTGAAGCTCATGAGTTGAATGCTTGGAATTTCCCGACAAGCTATTTGGGGAATGTTGTTCTGGAGATCCTTAAGTGAACATTTTGACTCGATTCTTTTGCTTTGTATAACAAACTGGTAATCGGGCGACTCATGACAAGGCCCATTACATTCTGAGCGATGGGTTGATATGTACTCGGAGTCTATAGCTGACATTGTTTCTAGCGATATTATATCGGAATTCACATGATCAATAAAACTCCTTTTCCCCATAAATAGCGCTTGGTTTTCATCGACTCATTGTCAAAATACTTATCACTACTTCCAAAATTGAATCAAATGAAGAGTGTTGTCAACTTGATCAGTCGATATTTACACATATTGTACCCAATTAATTATTTATTTTGATGTCGTCTTTTATATTAATTTTCATTACCTATATTTATTAATTACGTAAATTAGAATCACATTTAACAACGTTGAAAATTTGGACACCATCATCAACACTCGAATACTTGGCTTGTCTCTATATTCTGGTATATCTGATGTTGAGAATCACAGGTTTCCTTCGCGTTCCCATTAATATTACTATCGTTATTTTGCATATGCCAGACCTCGTTGTCTCAATGATGATCTTCTAGTTCGTCCTCAACCAGTCGACCTTCCATTATCGTTTTTAATCATTGAATTTTAGTTATCATATATTTAAAAATAAAAATTCACCAGTTGAAAATGACAGGTTCGGCGGTTAAGTCTAAAACCGAATTGTTTAGGTCGGGTCTTCGATCACCAAAATATTTTTTTTTGGGTCTTCCCTCCGATCTGGTAAGGTTTTGGACCGATGCTCACTGACTCACCCCTACAAACTTATAAAGGAATAAGTAAACTGTACTGTATCTCTTCTTCTTCCCTTGTTCATCCCCAAATTTATCAGCCCTAATTATTTTGGACGACGATTAACATGGTGATGAGATTCATATCCGGTAACCTTGTTCATCTCTTTCCTTTTCATTTTTATTCGCTTTCTCGATTTCATTCCCTTTTTGTTCGCTCTCATTTTAATCATGTTCATGTTGACAATCCCCAATTGTTTCTGGATTCTGTTAGACAACAATGCCGATTAGGGTTTTCTAGTGTTGATGTTCCGGTTTCGATATTTCATCAATTGAACTCTCTTCGTCCTCGTCCTTCTATTATTACCTTTAATCAGCTGTTTACTGCTATGTCTAAGATTAAACCCCATCCCCCTTCCTCTATTGTCATCACTCTCTTTAATCAACTTGAATTGTCCGGTCTCCGTCCGGATATGCATTCCATTGGTATTCTCGCCAAGTGCTACTGTTCCCTGGGCCGTGTCGATTTTGCCTTCTCTCTTCTAGCTAAGTACATTAAGCTTGGCTATCCACCTCATATTATCATCATAACTACCTTACTAAATGGCCTTATAGACTCTGACAAGTTGGACGATGCTGTTAAAGTTTTGCATAAAAGCGTCAACCTTGGGATGCAACCTAGCCTTGTTACATACGGTTCTATGTTCAAAGGTCTATGCCGCTCTGGCGACAATGCTCGTGCTGTCAAATTGCTTAGAAATATGGAGTCTAAAGGCCCTTTTAAGCCTGATGTTGTAATATATAGCACAATCATTGATAGTCTTTGTAAAGATCAACTGTTACCTCAAGCCCTTTGCATTTTCAAGGAGATGAAAGCCAAGAGCATTTTACCCAATGTTGTCACCTATAATACCTTAACTCGAGGACTCTGTAGTTTAGGGCATTGGGATCATGCCAAGGAATTGTTAACTGAGATGTTGGACAACAACATTGCTCCGGGCGTTGTCACCTACAACACCTTTATTGACAGTTACTGTAAGGAAGGAAATGTTAAAGAAGCGAGGGCTATATTTGAATTCATGACTAAGAGCGGTGTGCACGCTAACATTATTACCTATAATGCCTTGTTGGACGGGTACTGTTTGCGTGGGGAGATGGAGGAGGCAGAAAAGCTCCTGGATATTATGGTAAACGATGGCATCGTGCCTGATGTTGTGACTTTCAGTACCCTAATCAATGGATATTGCAAGTCTAAAAAAATTGACATAGCCGTAGACATGCTCAAAGACATGCATCTTAGAGGAACCCATATAACCCCAGATGTGTACACTTATACCACCATTATAGATGCCTTGTGCAAGAATAAGAGACTCCAGCTTGCAATCCAGCTTTTTACAAAAATGCAAGATCGAGGTGTGGCACCAGATGTGTTCGCTTACAATACCTTGCTTGACGGGCTGCTAAGAAATGCACAAATTGATGCAGCAATCTCCTTACGTAAAGAGATGGAGAATAATGGAGTGGCACCAACTATTGTTACATATAGTACCATAATTAATGGCCTTTGTGAAGCCGGGCGACTAGTTGAAGCAACAAAGGTGTTCTCTACTTTTGTAGCCAAGGGGTTGCGGCCAGATGTAACTACCTATAATATTCAAATTAAAGTTCTATGTAGGCAAGGGTTAATAGGTGATGCAACCAAAATTTTGAAGGAGATGGCGGACAATGGATGTCCTCCAAATGAACGCACCTATAATGCAATTATTAAAGCATTTATCAATGCTAATGATATTGCCATGGCTTTGGATCATCTTCACATTATGAGGAGGCATGGATTTGCTGCCGATGTGGATACTGCGTCTTTATTTCTCGGCCTACTCACTGCTCCCAATGTTAGCGATGCAGACAAAACTTTACTTCAAAAGTATTTTCTGGAGAAAAATGGTATGTGCTCTTGCTATTTTGATATTAATGTTTTGATAAACGACTAGTGGAGGCTATGGCATATTTTAAAATTTTTAGCTCTACTTTGCTTAACAAACTAGTTCTGTGGCTGATCCCTTTAATCCTAAAGCTGTCTTTTTTAGAGTTCTAATCTGTGTTTAATTTTAAGTTTTTCGCGATTATTCAAGGATTTTATTAAATATGCAAGGTGAGGGATTTCATTTCATCTCTATTTAGCGTAATGTATTTGTTATGTAACTGGTGTTTTTCATTAAAATCCAAAAGCTGTGCCATTTTACGACGACAAAAACTTTATATTCTATCGGGTAAATTTTTTTTTCTTGCGTATTAAAGTTCTGATAATAAGCTCTAAGCAATCATTGGCGAAGTTGTACTGATCATTGCTTGCTTAATTCTCACTAGGGAAGGAGAAGATAATGGATGAAGGAAATCACGAATGTTAATTGAGAAGCATTGTGATTGACAAACAATAAGCTTGAGGTGAATAAGGGATAATAAGCTTGTAATGCTGTGACAAGACAAGTTGAACGAGTAAAAAGTAAGTGACTGGAATTGAATGTTATATTAATTAGCGCTTTTACAGTGGTATGTGTAGTGGAAGCTTGCGCAAAGAATCTCAAACTTTTTTACTAATGTAATTTTTGTACATGATTTTCTAAAATATGTATTACCAATCTTTTGAGAGTTTTACTAGGAAAGCTTCTCTGAATGAAGCAAGTACCAAATTGATTAGTATTTCAAGCTCTTACTTGTTCTACGAGGGCTGATTTGGTATACTTTCGGTGTTCGTGACATTCTTTAATGCTGATTTGCGAGACTATAAGTTATTACGAAGTATTACTTTCTCTAAGTCGGCACCGTATTTTATCGTGTTTTACTGTTGTCTGATTGGTCTTTTAACTGGGTTTTATTTGATTGTGAAGGACGCAACCCAAGTAACTGAACTGGACTTCCATAATTACATACCCCATGTGTGTGTAACTTTTTAGTTTGATCTTTTAAATAGAGGATTTTATCCTGCTGATGTTTGACAATTCGCTAAGCTTATGCTAATCTTTTTCCAATGGCATAATCCTCTCTTGATTATTTCACATTACGGAATTTGTTCTTCATACGACCTATTGGCTTGCTGGACCCTCATTTCTCATTGGGTGTTGGTCAGGTTTTTGCAGTTTTGGGTGAAGTCGATGGTTTGATCCGGTTTATTATGATTAATTAATAGTTTCCTCTTGTTTCGACCTATAAATTTATCATTTGCGTTATCACCATGGCTTTGCGGCATAAGATATTGAAAGTTTGTACCGGCTTAGTGATAATTGCTCATTCCTTTGTTTCTTCGGTGAATCACTAGTGTTATATATAGAGATTTATAGTCCATAAGCCTTCTGTTTGGTTTGTGGCTCTCGTTTTTATTCTCATTCAATCGTTGGTCAAATTACTCGTCTTCAAGTTTTTTTGTGCAGCTAAACTAATTTTGCAAGGGCCATAACTTCGTAATTTCCTGGTTGTGCTCGTGTATTCCCAGGTGAGTGATTCATTGTTTGATAGGGAATTAAATGGGGAAGATGGTTCATGTCCAACTGTCTGCTAGTTTTTCAGGGAGAAAGTTCATTTTTAATAGCAAAGGTGTTTCATTTAGTGTATTTCGGTGAAATGTCAGGAGTCATATTTGTTGGAATGGAAGTAAGCCTGCAAATCATGATACTCTATTAGGAGCATTGAATGGCAGAGAGGTGAGGCGGGGCGAGGCAATAGTCATAGGTGTCTTGCCCGGTAGCCGGATAGATGATTGACCAGTGGGCATAAAAGACGACGAAAAATTCTTCCGTCCTCCCTACACCAGAGGATGAAATATTTAATTCCCATTTTGGTCCTCCTCATGTGTGTAAGGAGGACATCCTCCGGGAGGACGGAAGTATTTCTCAAAGACGACTACCCTTTTCATTTTTTAGGAATGTCTTATCTATTTGTGTTTTGAAGACAACAGTCGTAGGTGTTTCTGTTGCACACTTGCACTTGGTCAATTTTGTTGAAACTTGGTTCTGTTTTCGAGCGGAGTGGACAACAGGTGAAGGATGATTTATCACTACTACAAAGTCCTTTAAACATTACTTCCTCTATTTTTATACTTCGATATACCCATTTTATTAAAATATTTCTCACATATTTTCAACAATTGGGTACATTATTAAAAAAACGGAGGAAGTATGGATATAAGTTTTGAAGGCTCTTGATATTTTACGTCCTAAATTTTAGATTTTAATTCAAGAAAAACAACAAAAATAATATCGCCACCCTCGCCTTCTACAAAAAGGCTGGTTAAGGATAAGTTGAATATTTGAAGCCTTATCCTTCTATTACCAACATAAGACTATGTTTATAGGTAGATCTGAGTCGGGCTAGGTCTTGAATAAGGACAAAAAACAATTCATAAAATAAAAGTAAAACAAAATAAAAACAAAGCCCACGTTCTACCAAATGCGGTCTGGGCGTTCTAAATTGTGCTAAATTAGAACGCATGGAACGTGGTGAGCCGAAGTCGTATGCTCCCAAAAATAAGTAATAAAGTCCTATTACCTTAACTATATAGTAGAG
>JAYMSF010002226.1:0-10617 GCA_036897335.1 Silene vulgaris
TTAATTGGGAGGACGGTTTTATTGCCAAGGGGGGGCAATTTTTTTTTTTTTTTTTTTTGGCCTTTGTTATACCAATAATTAAGAATTATTAGTTCTAAGAGGTTCACTAGTTATACTTTGATGACTAAAGATTTAAGATAATATGGAGCATTAAAGACTTACCGTTGTGCATAGGCATGACTGCATGAGAGGCATGATAGTTTGTGAGAAATGGTGAACATACCTTGTTTTTGGATCATTCTTGACTTGTGTTAGGATGCTTATGTTTGTTCGAAAACCTTAGCGGTGGATTTAATTAATTACATCAAAATCAAATTGAACAAAGACGTTAGCCTGGCGTGGCAAAGTTTGACCCCACAACGTCGTACTTATAAGCATCAAACCTCGTGGACAAGTTCAAGTGCAACCTTATTTGACTTCCTATCGACAAACGACCAAAACACCGTATAAAAATCACTACAAAATAAAAATACCTCGTATAACACTAAATGAAAACCCTTCGCGCCGTCTTGCTTAACTTGGCTTCGCCATCAATAAGAAACTTGCAATCACTTTCCATAGAGATTCTCTTATGGGCGAGCCTTTGTGTTTATTTCACTTCCGCCAATACCGCCTTAGCATCCGATCCACCACCTTTGGTTCCAGTATGCTCCTGATTCGCCCAGTTATCTCTCACCTCACCACTCCCTTATTATCTCGCCATACCACACCTACCCCCACTCTACACGCCTCCTTAACCCTCACATCGTCAACATGATCTTTACATTACCCTCTGTCGGTTTCAACCACCTAATCGTTTATACCTCCACTCCTCCTCAACCCTGCCTTCATCTCCCCTAACTTCCTCCTTAAATCGTCAACCATTTTCACCACTCTAGCCACATACATTGACCCTGAATTGCTCAAAGGCTCATTTGTTCCACATCCCCCGCATCGCCTAACACCCATCATGAAGACCTCTATCTCCCCTACCTCCAACTTCTTCCACACCTCCTCACCCACTCATTCACTCGCTCATACCCATTTGCCGATTTCACCGCAATAACCAACCTATCCTAGAACCCACCATTCCACCAACATCCCCTAACTAGACGGTTATAAGTCTCCAATTCGCAAGGACAAATCAGACAAACAACTTCGGTATAACAAATCTGAAAGACTAAGTTTCGTCTAGTGGCAATCTCATTGTTACAAAGTAGCCAAAAGAACACTTTTAGGCCCCGTTCTTTATTGTTTAATTAAGCCCATTTCAATTCAGCAGCTAATCTCTATTGAAATTAAGGATTCACGATATTAGGGCTGACCGAAATTCATCTAATGAGTAATAATGTCATCTAATTGTGTGTTTCACATTAAATTTACTTCTCTACCCAATTTTACTTTGATACAAAAGTTAAATTTAATTTGTATATATAAATTGATAATTTTTATTAAAATAACACTGATGCAATATAACTTTTCTATTTTAAACCCGATATATCCTTTAAAATTGTGGAAAAAAAAAACAATTAAAATCGATATTCTTCAAAATCAAGGGATGACTCAGACGAGCAACCCACAAAAAGCGTTTCCAAAATTCACTTGATTCCTAACGTTTCCTTCACTCATCTCTCCTCTTCCTCTCCAGTCTCCCCCAAAATCTCGCAATTCAATTACTCCACTAAAACCCTAAACTATTCAACTCAAATCCCATTAATCACTAAAACCAACAAATTAATTATTAATACGCAGGTATAACCTTGATCACGTCCTTTTCTTTTGCTGTTTTTGCTTTGTCTACATATATATAATGTTGTTTTCAAGTGTTGTAGACTTGTAGTAATGCAATTGGAGGTCAGATGTACACAACTTTACGTATCTGTCCAAATTAACATATTTTCCGTCCCATTCATTTGTATACTTTTCTTCTTCTTATTCTTTGCGGGTAGTATTTTATTTAGTTTAGATTTAAGGTAAACAATTGATCGAGCCAAAGGAAGAAGAGAGTAGAGAGTAGAGAGTAGGGAGTATGGAGACTCTTTAATTTAATAAAAATTGCGTCGAGAGCTGCATTATTTCATTAAACGAGGCATTAAATGCTAAAGTTTTTTCTGGAAGAACTGTTGCATGCATTAAATAGGAGGTTTAAGCTTTCTTTATCAATGTAGTGTTTGGAAATTGGAATGTTATTGGATTCCGTGCCTAAGCCGGACCGTAACTGAGCGGTACTGGGGTAATGCTGTTGTTATCGTTGTTGTTTTTGTTGACGATAATGAGGGTATTGTTGCTTGCTGGTAGCTAATAGTGTGTTTGCATGCAGCTGCAGGGTAACTGTGTTTTTTGAAGTTGATCAGTTATGGAAAGTAAGGCGGAGGCGTGTGCTGAGTGCACTCGTAGCTGTTTTTCGCTTCACAGGTCGAAGAATGATCCTTATCCCATAGTTTGTTCATTCTTCAAAGTAATGTTTGGCAAACAGTTTAGTGAAGAGCTGGTATGATCATCAATTCCCATTTTCTGACCGTGGTTTTAGTAACTTATTAGCGTTTTGTGTACCGTCTGAGTGTTTGTTCTGTTTCTGTTTCTGCGGACTTAATGTATATCATCGATTAGAACTGTTAGCTGTGGAAGTTTATTGTGCAATGTTCATTCATTCTAATTCTGCTTATATGGGGATCAATGGCTAATTACCTCTGTGTCTGTAGATTGTGCCTCCTAGATTTGCGAAAACTCTTGAATCATTGGAGGGGAAGGATACATATCTTGAGGATTCAACAGGGCAGAAATGGGATGTACATCTCTCAAAAGTAAAAGGCTCTCTTGTCATTCAACGTGGATGGCACGAGTTTTCACTAGATCATGGCATTGAAATAGGTGATTTTGTGGTGTTCCATTATATCACAGGATCGCATTTTAACGTTCAAATTTTTACTAGAAGTGGGTGTGAAAGGCCAGTGCTTTTCTCTGAAATGAACTATCAGAACAAAAGGGTAAAAGCTACCAAAGTTTCTGATGCCAGAAGATGTTCTGATGGTATTCCTAACTCAGAGGCTCGAGCGGAAGAACTGTCAGGTTCTCGCATGGCTGCTGGACTCGAAGTTAATAGTGTCAAAGGCCAGGATGATGTGAGGAGGTCTTCACCTCTGGCTGAAGATAGTCCAGTCAAAGGGAACACTCGCAAAAGGAACCAAGTGGCTCCTGTAGAGGATTTTTTAGTGGAGCCATACTTCACGACTGGCAGAAGCATAAGCCTCTCGAGAGAAGATGATAGAGACTATCTCTTTGATCTATCCGCCTTTGAGATGCCTACCAAGAAAGTGCGTACCGAAGAAACAAGCATAATCGAAGTGAACAGATGTCAAAAGTTTAACCAGTTGCAAAATGCTCAGATTGGAAGTACTTCAGTTGATATTGTGATTGCTGAAACGAGCCCTCTATTAGCCTCAAGTTAGTCCCTTGAGTTATACCAGATCAATTAGAGTTTGATTTTTTAAGATCATATCCAATATGTTATTGTTACTCATGTACGGCTCTTTGGCTTCTTTCATAGATGAAGCATGCTTGGCGATGGAGGAACCTAATTTGCTGCTCAAAAGTAGTTTGGACATCCCCGTGCCATTAAACAGTAATATGATGCAGAAAGTTGTTAAACCAATTGCCATGGAGTTTCCAGCTGAAGCAGCAAACAGTGAGCTGCCTGGTATATATAGTTCTTTGCTCTTTTTGCCCCCTTTTTTCTTTTGCAATTGGGAATTTGAGATTGTTGCACGAAGCTTAGCCTTGGCAGAAATAACACTTTTCATCTGCTAATCGATATTTCCTTATCATTTTGGGTAGAGACTCGCAATTCTTTGGTTTTGGATTATTATGGAATAATCACTAAACGGATTGCACTTTTTTTTTTATTGTGATTTAACAATTAAGGGTGCAATTCTCGACTCAATGTTCATTATGGTTCATGTGGACACAATCTCTTTGTTTTTGCGTTGTTAACACAGGGGTAATGTCGTCGTTGTCACTAATTGTTGAAGCACTCTCTTTGTATGTTGATTAGTTCTTCTGCTCATCAGGTTCAAGCAAAAGAATAGTTAAGAAAGAACAGCCCTGTCAGAACAACAATGGTTGTGCGGTGGCTCATAATTCTTGCAATGTTCCAAGTGATATTTTTGTATCTCGCCTGAAAGAGCCTAGGTCTAACAATGAAGATCTTTGCAGTTTTAATGATAAAGTTTCAACTGTTGAAGGTTTTCTTGAGAAAGTGGTGAAGCCAGAACCCGTTGATTTTTATGATTCTACATCAGCATTTAAAATCAAAATCACATGTTCTGAACAGGAAGACAGTGAACCTTTTCTTGTAAGTCTATTCTGATGCCCCCTTACCGCTGACACCTTGTTATCTTTAGATTGTCCACTTTCAATTGCTATTCATGTTGATGAATTTTTCGTGTTCAAGTATCAAATTTAACCTTCCTCTGAAATGTTGGAAGATCTATTCTGACAAGATTCCAAACTTGTTTTCTCGTTTGGAGGTGCTGCTGACGCTGTTTGTCGCTAAATTTTTCGAGGCAGCTTGCCTTCAAATGTATTCCGTGTCTAACAATAGTGTGTAATTTTTAAGATGCAATTTCTGCTACCAAATATGCAGAGCATTCACAATCCGTTGTGTCGCTTAAGTAAGACATTTGGGCAAGTGACTTTGTGTCAATAGGATTTACTACTTAACTTGTTTTTTATTCCTAATGTTCTTTTTCCTATAGGTTTTTCCGTTTTTGTACATAGCCTGAATCTAGTTTGTTTCCGGCAATATTTTCTGCAGTCCTTTGGCCATTGGTCTTAATAAACGAGTACTTGTCAAAATTTTTGCAGTGTGTTTGTTTTTTTCTCATCTACGTTGTAGTGCTGTTCCTATAATTCCCTTATTTGGCATAACCTTTCATTAAGCACACTGCAAACCCCCTAATTTCAGAAATTCTGACGTTTTTCTTCTATTGCTTTTCCTTAGTTCTCTGATTTTCTGTTCTTATATCTCTCATTAACAGTCTAAAACGGTCACATAATGATATATGTTAGCCGACCCAAATCATATTGGAACTATGGCTTTTTTTGTTGTTCGTGGTGTATCTGTAAACTGTTTATACTATGCCTTACTCAGGAGTTGCCAGAGTGTTTACCTATAAAGGTAAACAGAAACGGCTCAAAAATGGACCAGAAACTGATACTGCTTCGTGATTCAACTGGAAAGCGTTGGCCGGTTCTATACCAAGAGAGGAAAGGCGTCAAGATTTTGGCAAACGGCTGGAAAGAATTTAAGAAGTACAACAGCATTCGCCCGGGTGATCAGTGCACTTTAATTCTTGAAAACTTTGAAGATTGCATTTTTAAAGTCGAAATTCTTCGTAGTTGAATGTTGAAAGCTTGTTCTGGAAAACTCTGTAAGTTCACGGTCATCGACTCATCGTATCCAAGTAAACAAAAGTAGGATCTGGTAATTAATTAGAATAACTGGTTTTCAAGTCATTATTGTACATTCAGTTGGAAGTGTTAGCCTCTGGAGTAACCGTTTACCAGCCAGGCTCATCCCTAGCTAGGAGCCGGGGCCGGGAACCAGGCCAAAACCCAAGCTGAAACTAATTCTTCTCATTAGACCAAGCTTCGCATGGTGAAATAATCGGTGTATACTTTGGTTATGATGAGGTAGTTTTTCTTCAGGTTAGATGGAACGCGAGATGATGAATAAATCTGTGTATATTGTGTTGAAGATTTCAACTATGTGCAGTGTCGTGCAGATGTGTTTTCAGAAAGTAATCGTACGTTGAAAATACGACTATACTTCTTATACAATCTAATTACGAAGATATTTGTACTCCATGACGACCCAAATGTGACAAATTTTACGATATGGACTTACATGTATAGTCAGGGAAATTGACGAGTACAGACTTAAATATGACTACTTAAATTGGATTGAACTATTGAAGCAATATGTTGTACGGTCTAGCATTCAAGAATTTTCATTTTTCGACACGATATTTTTGTTGCTACTCCGTATTATGCAAGTAAGTATAGATAGAGTATAAAAGCGAATAAATTCAAGAGAAAGTAATTAAAGATTTTAAAATAGTAATGGAATTCTGGTGGCAAAACACCATAACAAAGTTAAAATTACCAGTGAGAGAGCTATAGCCTAATAGCCTATACATAACTCGGGAGTACAAGTATATTTCTCAAAAGTGGGTCGGCTAATTTTCTTAAAACGAGTCAAATATCATTCCACTTGAAAATATAAGTCAAATTTTTTTACTGTTCTTCATACATTATGCTTTTATCTTATTTTTAATACTTGACCCGTCTTTTGTTTAAGACGTATAGTCGTATACCTCCGTCTTAAAACAGAATCTGTGAAAGTCAATAAAGAAGACTTGGGGAGTACTTGTAGTTCAACAAACACAGTAAAAGAGTGTGAAACTCACAGGTGGACCACTGACAGTAGTAAGTTGGGATGTTTACTTACCCTGTCTGTTTTATTCACTCAACCAAGCAAACTCATGCACTTCTTTACCTCTGAATATTTCAAAAATCAGGGTTCTTTCATTTCTCTACTTGCTAAGAATTCTCTCTTCCTTTCTTTTTTCTCAGGTATTTTGATTTCATTTGCAGTGCTAGTTACTTTGTTTTGTTTTACAGTCTGTTTTCATTTTTGTTACTGTGGTGATTGTGGTAACTTTGTGCTGTTTCTTTGCATTTATGTTCTAGATCCATGTTGGGTAAAAACTTGGAAATGTTTTGACAAATTAGCCATGTTCCGAACCCGAAACATTGACACTTGTAACCGAGTCTGAGTAACATAGGTGGTATGGTACTATGGTACCAAGTAGATGTCCCCATTAGAGTATATTGTCATATTCTACAATTGTTTCAACTTTTTTAAAAGAGGTATGAAAATATCTGTTTTGATAAACCAAAGACAACAAATGAGGACGATATAAATGGGATGGATGACGGAGCTAGTCTCGATGTTGGTAAGAGGTTGATAATGTTAGGGTGAAGGTAGATTGTGCGGAATTAGCTCAGCCTGTGTGATTTGATTCCTCTTCCTGTGTATGTTTTTAGAATAGTCTAGTTGATATTAGTAATCATTGCAGTAGAATGTAGTTTAAATATAATCTATAATGTTTCTAAGTTTGAAGTTCCGATTGATGCAGAAAAGCTTTGAGCTTTCTTCTGTGTTGCATTGTACTTCTTGATAGACATATACGGAGTATATATGTAACTGTAAATCTCTGCAATGATTTTCGACCATTGTACTAATGAAGCTAATTTGATCATGACCGTGGCAACAGTCTCTGCCGATAGCAAATTTAATGTCGCTGAGTGACTTTTTATCGGTCATATAAATCGTGTCCATCTAGTATCGGCTAGCTATATTAGCCTTTTCTTGGTCTTGTCATGTTAAAAAATATGGGTTAGATAACCGGATGAGAATCCTTAAGTAGTGGCATCTTATACATGTCGTTTTCACTAACCCACGGTCAATGTAGTTTGCAGTTAACTAATTGTCGTGCTGATGAGTTCTGTGAGGTCTGCCCGTGATAAGTGCTGCCAGAACAGTTTCTCCAAGCATTGGAAGAAACACGGTGAACCTCCAAAAGTTTGTGCATTTTTCAAAAGCATGATTGGCAATGAGTTTGACATATCAATGGTTATGCCTCGTAAATTCTCAAAGAAACTTAAGTCACTGGTAGGAGAAAAGTTCAGCCTTGAGGATTCTACCTGTCGAACGTGGGATGTTATCCTGACATGTACAGGAGGCTCTCTTGCCTTCGTAACAGGATGGCTTAACTTTGTAACGGATCATGGCATTCAGCATGGTGATTTTCTAGTGTTCTATTACTTAAGTGACAGGCGTTTTCTTGTCGAGATTTATGGTAAAACTGCGTGTACAAAAATCTTTTCTAGTAAGAGGATAGATACGAAGAGGACAACTAAAACTACTAGAAACTCTATTCCTCGGAAACGTTCTTCTGATTCTCTCGATGAAGAATCAGCTAGCAAAAGGCATTTCCACACTTCTTTTTCTGGACCAAACATTGATGTTACTCCAAGCCCGAAAAATGTCAATAATGAGAAAGAGCCGGTATCTGAGAATTGGGATGAGCTGTTCTTTATGACTAGGCAAGACACTAATTTTGCCGGGGAAGATGATAGAGACCGTTTGTTTGACCTGTCTGAGTTTGAAACGCCGGTCAAGAAACCAACCATAAACGAAGAAGAGAAGAGAGATTATCTACAAGATCCGGTCGTCTTTTGCTTGCCTGAATCTGACAAATTTCAGAATGCTGGAACTGAAGCTGGTCATGTTGATCTTCATCAATGCCTAGTCCCTGAAAGAAAAACTGAAGTACAGCCAGGTTTGTTCATGAACTTGTTTCTACCTATGTTACTCCGACTTTGCTGCAAGTGCCTGACACAGCTATTTTGGAAAAGATTCGTGTCTTTGACCTAAAATGAACTGTCGAAGTGTCTCATAGTCAACAAATGACACAAGCAAAGTGAAATGTTGAAGTAACATAGGATTCTACGCTGCGGTTTGATGTTCCTCAATAAATTTGCATTTTCATGTAATTTTGTAACCTTTTTACTGTTGTTTGCCTTGTTATCTGTACATTCTCTCTCTCTCAGAATTTACTGAAGCAGACTTCCTACTGCATGACTGTACTCCACCCTCAAGCAATTCACCAAATGATTCAATGCCTTTAGACTCTATCAAGCATCAGCAAGCTATTCACAAATTCGAAAGCCTTGATTTGTCAGCTCCACCAGGTTCTTGTCCCCCTTGGTGAATTTTTTGGCATTCACTTCTATTATTGATTGATTGTGCATGCACTTGGTAGTTTGCGGTTTCTGAAATTGTGTACTGATTGAATTCTATTGTGCAGGTTGGAAAATGAGACTGACTAATCAGGAAGCAAAGGCATTAAAACAAGATTGGATGGATGGATGGAAAGGAGGCGAACATTTTCCTTGTTTCAGTTAGTAAATTAGTTGAAGGGAAATGGTGATTCCATTTTCCGACATACATGGTACAACCTTATTAAAATCCCTACAACACAATAGGAAATAATTGGAAAGAACACACCAAAGCTTCCTGCCCGCTCCCCTCAATCCTCCTAGCCGTCTACCGAGGAAATTTAAATAATCGTGATAGATCTTAGTTTTATTTTTTTCTGAATTATGGGATGATTTGATTACATGGTCAGCAGGTGGAGCTAGCAGACCCATCAAGCAAGAAGCAAGAGAGTTGAAGCCAGATATCAGTGGTTGCCCGGCGTCTGGTTGTCTAGGTGCTAACTTTTTTGTCCGTGAGCAGACCATGAGTAACTCTGTTGGTGAACTTGTGAAGGCAGAACCGTTGCACCGTGTTTATCCATCTGAAATTGGAGTCGAAATTGCATGCCCAATACCACTACCACCATTTAGTGAAGATTATCCGGTTTGTTCGTTTCTTATATTTAACTACCCTGGTCTCTCCCATTGTATTTAATATAACTCATATCACGACCATCTATTATTTTACTCCGACTCTTCATATTACCTTGGGCATACTCATGTTCAACACTCTACCCTAGAACATGGGTATGATACTTGAACACATCATAGTAAGCGAAACACGAAGTTTTCTTTTTTCACAAAGTAACTGATTTAAACCCTTGGACACATCACACATACATGCCGGTTGCTTCTAAGTTCTAGTTGAATCTGTGTGAGAAATGTGTCTATACAATATGCATACATTATTATACTCGACTTGATACGCTGTTATAGTGTGCTAATGCAGGACCTACCTCAGCCTTCAATTAGGAAAAAGAAACGCAATTAAGCTTACTCAGCTTCAGGATCCTGTTTATAGACTTTTAGTCTGTTGTTTATTTTCACAAGAACGGTGTGAAGGTTTTAGGAAGCGGATGGAAGATGATTATGAGGGCGAAGTGGTTTACACTATCCAGCCTGGCTATGAATGTGTCTATTCATGTTCGAAGGAATGCACTTTCACCCTCCAGGTTGTTCATTACTAGCCTTGTGCATCTGAACGAAAATCTGTGTGTTTCGATCTTTTATTTTTATAACTAAGGGATGCCTTGTTGCAATGTTTAATCAAATACCTGGGAGGTTGTTTAAAGTAGATTGATTTATAATGTTACTTCAGAATTAATTAACAGAGATAACTCTTCATATTTGAAGTTTAACGTTTGATTCCTCGATCCTAAAAGAAAAAAGAAATTAGCTAAGTTGTGTCGTTGAGTGATAAACGGGATCCATGGAAAGTTACAGTCTCTCCGCGAAATACTACACCTACACATCTTCAACGGTGTTGTTTTTGGACTGGGATAGGGAGAGTTAATAAAGAAAAGGTAAATAAATGGTTGAGATGAGGAGAGTAGATTGTATTATGTTATCGAATGGTTAGTTTTGAGATGGTAGATAGGAGTAATATTTCTACTAGTATGGTCGCCCAAGTTTTGCCAACAGTATTTTGTTAAATAATAGGCTTTGTTTGGATAGGAAATTGAAAAAAAAGGAGTGGAAGGGAGGGGAGGGAGAATGGAGGAGGCGCCACCTTAATTAAAAAAAAAAAAAAAAACA
>JAYMSF010002227.1:0-10616 GCA_036897335.1 Silene vulgaris
CCGGTTTGCTTGGTGTGACTCATCAATTCATTATCCGGTCATTTTTTTTCCGAATGTTTTATCAGTTTATGTTGAGTTACGGACTTACAGTCATTATTCAGGAAAGTTACTAGGTTAGTCAATTTTATTTATTGTATAAAATTATTCATAATAAATGTCGGTTTATTTTGGTCTTTATTGACTTGACTTTCATATATGTCGGAATATTTTGAGTTAATGTCGGGTTATATCTCGGATTGGTTCAACTTTAGAGAGTCAAGTTGTGGACTTGTGGGAGTTATACGTGATTAGCAGTGAATGTTGGCCGGGTCGCGAGTCGTGACAGGTGATTGGTAGGTAGTGGTGGACATGGGTCATGACTGGATGGTCATTAGTGAGTCACGGTCGCGTTGGTGTTGGTAGTTGGCTGATCATTGTTAGGGGTATCTTGAGAAAGTTGGAAGAGAAGAGAATCTGATTCAGGCCCCTGAGGAGTTGACTGTGAGAGTATGTAGGCTTAAGGAATTAGAATTCCAGTTCTTAGAAGTTATGTTGAGTTCAGTTCAGGCCGATTCAGTTAAGTTATGATATAAATACTTTTTTATATATAATATGATGGATATACAAATAGTTATTTGATTATACTCGATTAATGACACGTAAAGGATTTTTTTATATAAATATTATTTATAATGCAATGTTGAAGATCGTGCGATTATAATGCAATTTTGAAGATCGCCCGTGCTGGCACGGGTTCAAAAGCTAGTATGCAAGTAGTGGACGTACCAAGGAAGCTCGATGGTGCATTAGAGATCAAATAGATGTTTTAATTATAACACAAGAAATGGCACCATATATATTACTGGTTACGTTAAAGCCTCATACAAGTTTATCACATCTTATACTATGAATTATTGTACGGTATAATTAAACATTTAAACGGTATACATATATCATTAGTCATATATTGCAGGTACGTAGAATAACTCGATCAATTAGTTCCTCCAAACATTTTCTTCAGCTTCTTCACTTGCCTAGCATCCAACGCGGTAATCTTCTCGATCACTTTTTTGGGTAAATCATTTGAAAATAGAGAAGAGGTAGTGATTTGGAAGCCAGGGTTAGGGCTGTCCAAGCTAACAAAAGCAAGTGCAGGTTTCGTACCCATATTTACTTGAAAATGTAACATACTTTGCGGGAATATCATAATGTCACCCTTATTTAACGTTTTATAATACGCAGTATTATCTTCCGAAATAAACCCTGCAAGGATTGGGCCATCAATTACCATAATGAGCTCGGAAGCTCGGTGGGCGTGGATTGGGACCACTCCTCCCACACCAATGTCGAGTCGGGCCATTGAAAGGCCCAACCCATTTAAAGCTGGGAATGTTGTGTCAAATGCACCCGTCACAGCGACTTTGAAGACATTAGTGGTCGTGTCCCCTGGAACACTTAAACCTGAGAAAACAAAGTCGTTGACAGTTACATTTGCCGGATTCTTACATGGGAAACCGGCAGGTCCCTTGGGAAACTTAAGGTCTGCTACGCAGAAATCGACAACTGTGGTGGCAGTTGATACGGTAAAGAGGACTAGGACTGACAAAAGGACTACAACTCTAGATATTGTCATGTTTTTGGTTCTTTTTGTTATAATGTGTTTGGTTCGATGTGCAAGTGTGTTAAGGTACGATTTGTGTTGATGTGTTTGTGGCCTTATATAGAGGATTGTGTGCGTAAAAGGCGGGAAACGATAACTACAGGAAAGTTGCAGGGCAATTGCTTGAACAATTTTTCGTTTAGCAAAATATGTAGCGTCAACTTTATTATTATATCGTGATTTGGATACTTGATTGCTAAGTTTCATGAACGTTTACTCTAACACTTGTTCCCAATTTTTAAGTATCAGTTCAAGACTCAAGAAAACTTGAACCTTGAATAGTTGAATGAGAATGATTACATTGGAAGCTAAACCCCAAAATACAGATAATAGCAGCATTATCTTATTGCTCTATAAGATTTGCATAGATGCTGCAGTCAAGAAGTGTCTCGTATACGCTTTGGATATTGTTTCTTAGTCCATTGAATTTCTCAAATCTCTCAAATATAAGAATTTCATAAACGACAGAAAGATTAGGAATGGCTTATGGTTCATACTTGCCCGATCGTATATGTGTAACAAGATACCGGATTATTGGTAGTTTGGTACCGGTCTAGAATCAGTTTCCTTTTGTGTAATCCGATATGTAACCATTTGATGACTATGTATGATTCATAAAGTGTTGAACCATGTATGTTGATGACGACAAGTCGTTCATCATCTCTTTTCCTTTCGGCTAATGTGTGTTGGCTAGACATGAGTTGTACAGGTGTCCAAGTACTGAATCTTTCATGGAAGAAGTTTGTGAAAGAATTGAATTATTATTAGCTTAATTAGAGCTTACAATTCTAAGGCTATTTATACAAAGTTACAATGAATCAAACCTAGTGTAAACACAATACAATCCTAATATGAATACAATAAGAATCTCTACATATAAGGAGTAAATCATGGGATATTATTTTTACATAATAAAAGACCATATCAAAAGATAATTGCTTCCTAGTATGAAGATTATGATTTATCCTTAACATGCTACCTCAAGATGGACTGTCGGTCGAGCAGCCCAATCCTGGATATAAGACGTATAAATCGAGCTTTAAGAAGCGGTTTGGTTAAAACATCTGCCAGTTGATCATCGCCTGATATGTGATGTAAACGTATGGACCCTTGTTGCACCTGTTTTGAACAAAATGAAAATTGAGTGCGAGATGCTTCATTCTTGAGTGAAAGACTCGGTTGGCAGAATAATGAGTGGCTCCCAGATTGTCACAAAAAATAATGCATGTTGTTGAGTTGAACCTTGAGTTCAGTCAGTAAAGAGCAAAGCCATATTACTTCAGTTGTAGTTTCGGCCACAGCTCGGAACTCAGTTTTCGTGGAGGAACGAGACAATGCCTTTTGTTTTCTGGAGCTCCATGAAATTGGATTCCAACCAAGGTAAACGATATAGCCGGTACGTGGTGGATACATAGTCATCTTTGTCACCGGCTAAATCAGCATCGCAAAAGGTATGAAGGTTTAATTCCGTCTTCTTATACAAGTGAATACCGTGATGAAGGGTGCCTTTTAGATATCGAAGGAGTCTTTTTAGAGCACACCCGTGTTCTTCGGTTGGGTGGTGTAGAAATTGGGCAAGTTTGTTGACGGAATATGAGATATTTGGTCGTGTCATAGACAGGTATTTGAGACTGCCTATGGCAGCTCGATAGTTCGTTTCGTCATGAATTGGTTTATCAGTGTGTTTGATAAGTGGTGGTGGAGACATGGGTGTAGTAATTGGTTTATTTGGAATCAAGCAGACGGTGTTTATCAAGTAAATCAGTAGCATATTTGGTTTGGCTAAGATGAAGTCCGTGTGGTGTTGGAACAACTTTTATGCCTAGGAAATACAAGAGGGGTCCTAGGTCCTTCAAGGAGAAGCGGTTTGACAGATGAGTCACAATGTTGGTGATGTCGTTGGGGTTTGGTCCTGTGACGATAATATCGTCTATATAAACTAGAACATAAAGAAAGGGTGTACCTGCTTGTCGAATAAAAAGGAAGGAATCAGCAATAGAGTTCGAGAAACTTGAAGCAAGAAGGTGTGTGCGTAGTTCCGTATACCACGCTCTTGGTGCTTGCTTAAGGCCGTAAATGGCTTTATGCAATTTACATACATAATTTGGTGTCTCAGTATTAATAAATCCTAGAGCTTGTTTCATATAGACGGTTTCACTGAGTGTTCCGTGAAGGGAGGCGTTATTGACATCCAATTGACGGAGTGACCACCCATGGCTCACGGTTAAGGAAAGGATAAGGCGAATGGTTGTTGGTTTTATGACGGGACTGAAGGTATCAGAATAGTCAAGGCCAGCTTGTTGGTGAAAACCTTTGGCCACAAGTCTGGCCTTGTATTTGTCAAGGCTCCCATCAGGATGGTATTTTACGCGGTATACTCACTTGCACCCGATAACGTTTTTGGCCTCGAGGGGAGGGACGAGCGTCCAGGTATTGTTGCGGGTGAGAGCTTGGTGTTCAGTGACCATGGCATCATGCCAATTAGAATCAGCAAGGGCATGTTTGATGGTGGTTGGGAGTAGAGGTTTAGTGGATAGGGACGAGTATTTAGCGTATTTTGGGTTGGGTTTAACAATATTATTTGACAGTCGGGTTTGATGAGTGTGAGGGAGTAGTGGTGCGGTGGTTGGCTAGGTGGTTCTGGTGAAGATGAGGGTGTGGCAGCGGATTCAGGAGAAACAGGGGAGGCAGGGGAGGTGGGGTCTGATTCACAAGGTGAGTAATTGCTGCAGGTCGAGGAGAAGTAGGTGTATCAGAGACAGTTGTGGAGGTGGAGATGGTAGAGACAGTAGCGGAAGTTGGGTGAGTGGTGGTGGCGGTGGCAGTGGTGGAGGTTCTAAGGGGAACAAGCAATAGTAGCATGTTATCCCAGCTTATTGTGGTTAGATGATTTTTGGCAATAGGATTTGTTTTTAAGGTTTGATAGGGAAATTCATGGTCGAGGAATTTTACATGCCTCGAAGTGTATAGTCAAGATGTGTTTGGTTTTAGGCAGAGGTATGCACTTTGAGTAGCAGAATAGCCAATAGAGATGCAAGGTTATGAGTGCGGTTCAAGTTTATTTGCTGCATAGGGTCGGAGCCAAGGGAAACAGAGACACACGAAACTGTGGAGTTTGTTGTAATTCGGTGGTTGTTTGAAGAGGCGAAAGTCGAAACTATGGGCAGTCGTTGTCCAAGGTGGGTGTAGGTAGACGGTTGATGAGGTAGGCTGCAGGGGTGAAGCTATATAGCCAAAAGTGGGTGGGTAAATTTGCGTGGGTTAATAGTGCCAACCCCGTTTCAACAATGTGGCGATGTCGTCTCTTGGCAAAATCGTTGTGCTCAGGCGTATGAGGTGGGGAGGTTAAATGGGTAATGTCTTGGTTTAAGAGCTTGGGGTTTAATTTGATATACTCGCCTCCGTTGTCGGGATAAAATTGTTTGATAGTTGTTTGAAAATAATTTTTGATTAATGATTTAAAACGTTGAAATGTTAAGGCAGTGTCGGATTTTTGCTTTAAGGGGAACAACCAAATATAGTGAGTGTAGTGATCCACAAAAAGAAGGTAGTATTTTAGGCCGTCAGCGGAAATAAGAGGTGGGGTCCAAACATACGAAAAAATAATATCGAGAGGTGCGGATGATTGCAAGGTTGAAACTGAGAATGATAACTTGTGGCTTTTATTAATTAAACATGAATTACAAAACGAAAAATTTTGAAATGCGTAAATTAAATTGGTTGTTGAGCAGCTTGAGGGTTGGGGTTGAAGGGTGCCCAAGACGGTGATGCCACAAGGAGACGACATTGGAGCGACTGGAGGTGACTGCGTGAGGTGCTGTGGGTTGCCATTCGTAGGTTCCAGCACGGTTTCTCCCACAAAGAAGGGTTTTGCTGGAGGTTTTATCCTTTAGAAAAACAGAGTCATGTGAGAAAATTGCAATGACATTATTATCAAATCAAAATTACGAAATTGAGAGGAGTTTACGGGAAATTGAAGGGACGCATAAGACATTATTTAATCGTAGAGTTGAGATAGAAAAAGAACCAGTGTGGGTTATGTTGAGAGACGGTCCATCTCATATGACAAGGTCGTCGGGTCCTTCATAGGGTTGGTGGATGGAGAGGGTGTTAAGGTCATCGGTGATATGGTGTTTGGCACCACTATCAAGTGTCCAAGTCGAGTTGGATGGTGCCTCGGGCAGAGTAGCAGTATGAGCGTGAGGGTGGTTTCGGTTGGATGCGGGTGATAGAAGGAAAACAACATGCGGGTACTTGGCTCGAAAAGCAGGGCAGAATTCAATCACATGACCAAATTCCCTGCAGTATTGGCATCTGCCTTTGAATGGTGCAGTATCAATTTTAGGTTGTTGAGGTTGAGGGACACGGTTGTTCTGGTTGTTGTAGGTGGTAGAACGCTCATAATTGGAGTGGTTGTTGGTGTAGGACTGGTTGGGACGGTACTGTGCAGCGTGTACCGAAGGTGTAAAGATGGTTTGGGTGCGGTTGTTTTTTATGGTTATCTCATGATTAATGAGTTTCTCGTGGAGAGCCTCGAAGCTTATGGGGGTGTCACGTGCTCCTACCGTTTCAATAACGGAGCAATATTTGTTAAAGGGAAAACCTTTGAGAACTTGAGAGATAATATCCTCAAGATCCATCGGTTTACCCAGTTGTGCGAGTTCGTCAATGCATAGTTTGATCGAGTGCATGTACTCGGTGATTGGTTGATTATTTGTTTTGGAGATATTGTTCAGTCGATCCTTTATTTGAAGAATGCGACCACGGGTTCGGTTGGCAAATGTGTTTGATAGCATAGTCTAAGCCACTTGTGAAGTTTTGGCTTGAAGAATGAGGGAGGAAATTGGGGGTGACAGGGTGCCAGCCAAGGACCCAAGAATAAAGGCGTCTTGACAGCACCACGTCTCATAGGCCGGGTTGGGGATGGGTTGGATTGAGTCTGGTTTGGCATTTGGGGCAGGAGTAGGTAGTACGGTTGGTGATGGTGGTTGAGTGGTGCCATCGACATAGCCCATAAGGCCGTGTCCACGGAGAAGTGATCGAACCTGGAATTGCCAGGTAAGGTAGGTGTCGGGGGCTAATTCGGTGCAGCCATTGAGTTGGATGCGGATGAGAGGCTTTGATGGTTCGAAGCTGTTGGGAGTGGTGGTCTCGGTGGATGCCATGGGTGATTTCTCGGGAACGGATGCTCGAGAAACTGTTTGTTCTTGGTGAAGAGAAATTTTGGATCTATGGCTCAGTATACCATGAAAGAATTGAATTATTATTAGCTTAATTAGAGATTGCAATTTTAAGGCTATTTATACAAAGTTACAGTGAATCAGACCTAGTGTAAACACAATACAATCCTAATATGAATACAATAAGGAGTCGTTTGGTTCGCTATAGGAAGATAGAATTCCCGGAACGATTAAATTCACATGAACTTGAAAATCACGTGAATTGGGTAAATGTTGTTTGGTTGAATGTGGGAACTTTAATTCATGTGGGAACTCCCACTTACCTAGGGAGGGCTAGGTAAGTGACTTCCTATATTATGTAGAAATTGGAGTTCCATAGGAAGTTCTACTTCCCATGAAGTGTCAACCAAACAAGACTACATTTAGCCACTTCCCATGATTCTAAAAGGCAACCAAACAACCCCTAAGAATCTCTACATAGGACTAAATCATGGGTATTATTTCCATACCCTTTAAAAAGTCCAAACCCCTGTTACTGTTCCCAGAACAGTAACTTATCCCATCTCTTCCCATTTTGCCCCTAGCTATCATCATCCCTACCTATTCTTCTGACTTCTCGTTCCCATTTTTATGTTGCTCTCTCTCTCTCTCTATCTCTCTCTCTCTCTCTCTCTCTCTCACCTTTTACGTTTTACTCTTTTTTCCCCTCTCTCTCTCTCTCTCTCTCTCTCTCTCTCTCTCTCTCTCTCTCTTCCCCAACCCATTTCGCCTCCTTCCTATTACTAAGGGCCACACAAATTCCGTCTCACTTCCGTCTCTCTCATGCATTTCCTCATAATCCGATGTATTCAATTCGCTCATCAAATCAACAACAATGATAATCAAGGCGATCAACACGTAGCAGGTAAGTTGCTCCATTATTGAATGTGAATTCTTGACTGTGGATTAAATGAATTAGGGTTTAGTTTTGGGTTTAAATTAATTTCCATGCAAAAATTAGGGGTTATCTTAAGTTTAAATTGATTGCATGCAATAATTTAAGGTTCAAATTGAGTAGCCTTCATTCTTCCATTTTCATTTTCTAGGTTATTTTGTGTTTTTCACCACATGTTTTTTATTCATTGATATTCGTCTTCCAGCAATTTTTGCTTCTGCATTTTTTTTTTCATTGATGGATGCTTTCTTTTTCATTGATGGGTCACATTTGGTTAGTCTTTTTGCCTTTTTCAATCTGTTTTGAAGTGTTTGTGCCTTTCGGTTAATTGTTTTTTCACATATATTCCTCGGTTCTGTCAAACTGCTATTTTTTTCCCCAATGATTCAGTGATTAGTCTCCCTATAGGTACACAAATTCTCATTGAAGACGAACACTATCCGCCACAAGCTGAAGACGGATAGGTATAGGTATGTCCTTTTGCTTTATTTTGTTGGCTGATTGTTTTTGGTGTTGTGGATCCGTGTTTGCCTTCGTCTTTTGGGGTTGAATCATACTCATATCAGCTTCCAGTCCCTTTAATTCTACTGTTTCTTCACGTTTGTCTGTGTTTTGCCAGGATCTTTTATTTTTTATTTTTTTTTTGCCTTCCCATTTGGACTTCTTTAGCTTATGGTTATGAACTTGTCATTGTAAGCAACGAATTTAGTCCCACTTGGACTTCTTTAGCCATTATAGGACTAAATATATGTTATAGGAGTAAGTGCAATGAACTTATGATTATAATGGGAAGAAAATAAAGTTTTGTTTGTGTTTCTTTCTCCGGCTCTTTCCTTGAGTACTAAATATACGTTGTCCGTATCAAAATGGTTGTACTTAACCAGTCATTGTATCTACATGATTGTCATGTAAAGTCTCACTCTAAATCTCCGACAATTTTATTTTTAGTCCCATTTTTGTTTAGCAAGAATTTGCCTTCTTACAGATGTAATATTTCTGTGCAGCATATACTTCAATTTTTTGATGAGGAAGCTGGGTATCTTCAGTTTGCAACTGCTTTGTCATCTCAAGATCCAAAATTATTACAGAATTTTTTGGAAGAATCTGCTCCGCAAGGTACTTTCATCTCTTGTTAGTAGGTAGGGTACAATCAAGGATGGAACTCAGCTTGATGTCAGATTGTACTATAAAGTGTTGATCTGTTGAATTTTTATGCTACTGTTCATTAGTTCAGTATTCGTGAGTAGACTGGTTGGTGTCTATTTCTTACGATTTAGGTTACCCTTTGCATGCATGATGTCTAACAACTGCAACCATCTTGAGATTAATGTTGAACATTAAGGTAGTTAAATGGTTAAGTATTAGAAATCTAATGAATACAGACATAAAAATGACTTAGAGTCTGAGACTCATAAACATGCTTTTTATGAATTGTTTGAATGTGGATTCCTTGTTTTCCATTGAGGATGAGTTCATAATCATCATGTTTTGGGTCCTCGCAGCTGATAAATGTCAACTCGAGATTAACTTTGTCTTGTTCTCTTAAAGCTGATAGTCGAGCTTACATTTGCAGGAGCTCATGAACCACCAGAAGTTGACAGCGGAGTACACTGTACAAAACAATGTGAGAAAGAAGCGGGAATCTGTAGATATTCTCGTCAAGATATCAATTTACCTAGAATCCTAGATACAAAAGACTCAAGGACAGCGACAATGGTAAAGTAGTCAAGCATAGCTAACTTTATTTCAATTTTGAGCCTCGAAATTGCCTGTGTACTTTCTCTTTTGCTGCTTTTATATCGGACACTACAAAATCTGCTCTCTCAGTACACACTCTTATATGTATGCAGCTCTGGAAAAAAATAGTAAGACAGCTAGACATTGAGATGTGAGATTGAAAAGGAGACATTTGGTAGAGAATAAAAGCTCCTTGAAAAAAGTAAGAGTCAGTGGAAGCTATTCAACTGAAAACTCTCCAGGTACATGGTCAGTGTCCTAACGCAACTATGTCGCTTAGCCACTATCGTATGAATTGTATATCAGGCTGTTCAAGACTGACCTGGGATTCTTTTGTAGGGAATGGGAAAATAACAGGTCTTGTATCAGTTAGTTACGTTGTCGCTATCAGATGACTGAGATTATGAAGAGACTGAGAGTTGATGAAGTGATTATGGCAGCTCCTTGTAAGAAAAGTAGAAAACACGGTGATCCGAGTTCATTTTCCACCTTATCAAGCTGTTTGGAAGTGTAAGTCTTTTATGTCTTTTTCACATCCGTGATCAAGCCATAACCTTATTTATTTTTCATTAATTAAAGGGTAGATACTTTGGCCCACATGTGAGGCCTTTTCATATTACACAATGCATATCGGTATAAATAGAAGAAAACTGTGTAAGTGTGTATCTTTCACCTGAGAAAAAGAAAATTTACTTAGTTTTAAACAATGTCCTGAACTGTACTTTGTCTGGGACTTTCATGCCATTATTTGCAGAAAGATAGATCTCAGTGAGAGATATTTAAACTCATTTTTTTTCCTCATATATCATTCTTCTTTGCTGAAATGCTCTGCGTTTTATTTTGTTCTCAATAAGCTATCAACCTTTCAATGATTTGCGGACATTGGTTAACATTGTCCTGGCTGTTTTTTTTCTGTCTTGTGATTTTGTTATTTTGAATAAGTGTTTTTCATATTGGGTTTGTTAAAATAGTGTGCTTATTGATGGTCTTGTGCTGATTAGTTACTGCACGCATGACGCAACATAATCATAAGCTATATCATGTCACCATGCATCATCTGTCAGTTTTCTTCACATATCTTTGCTATAGACCATATAATGAGCTGGAATGCAACATATAATACTCA
>JAYMSF010002228.1:0-10614 GCA_036897335.1 Silene vulgaris
GGGAGGAAGGAGGGAGATGAAAAATGGATGGAGGATGTTGGTGGTACAGTGAGAATCTAAATAATGTTTTCTTTCCAAATCTTGCACCATTGGAAAGATTATAGTTTATTCTATAGGGGAGAAAATAAGTCCTCTCATTCCCCCCTTCCATTTCCCTTCTCCCATATTTTTTATCCCAACAAAGTAAATTAAATCCCTCCCTTTCCCTCCCCTCCCTTTCTCTCCAATTTTTTCAATCCAAACGGACCCTAAGTCTCTCCTAAACCGCCACCACGTACATGTTGTCATTGCCTGCCCCTAGCCAACATAGAACCCATGAGCACCACCCGGGTCCAAGTATTTTCCCTACCAAGGAAGGGGAAGGGGATTGAGGAGGGTTTTTTTTTGAGTGGTGGGTGGTGGCTTTGGGTGGGATTTTGTGTTCTAAATAGATGTGGGATTGTGGGTGGTGGATGTTAGTGGTAGGGAAAATAGTGGATGTAAGTTGGTGTTTGACTATTTCCTGTTATGGTGTAATGTGTAACCAAACAAAGATTTTAATTAGGTCTATCCTTTGTTTTTGCATCTCTTTCTTGTTATCACAAGAGTTTTGCCAATCTAGTCCCAATAATAGTGTCCTCATAAATATTTACTCCCTCCGTTGCACTCATTTGTTTACCTCACAAAAAATACAAATGACTAAAACGGAGAGACCCTTTAATATTTTTTCTGGGCATAGAATATTAACCAAACATAGCCAAACTACTTTTAAGTTTAGGGGCTAGTTACCTTCACCCTTCCATTCTTAACATGTATCAGTTCATCAACTGAACCAATAGATCGGACAGTTCATGGAATCAACCTTCTCCCGGGAAAATTACAGAGGTCGTATGCACAATTAGCAACCAAAAAACGCAATGTGGTATATTATGACCTATACAAAAGACATGGATATTGTTGTTCGCCCCTATTATCGATTTTTACCTTCTTTTTATATTAGTACATCTCTTTTTACCTCTTTCACAGGAGCACAAAAATCACCCCCAAAAAGACGGCCAAATCATTCAGGGCCTTCACTGGCCCTGAATAAAAAAAAAATTATAGTTAAAAAAATGAGTGAATCCAAACATTTGTAGCATCATATTTGTAACCATGTAAAAGCATTCAAGTTATGCTAGTAGATGAATCATCAGCCAGATCTCTTCAAGTACGCGAGAAAACCCAATCCGGCAACTAGGGCAGCACCAGCTGCGACACCACTATAAGCAGTAGCCCATGCATCAGGATGAGCATAGTCCAGACTTGAAGACCCTGAGGCTCGCCGACGACCCTTTGTTCCAGAGTAATCTAAATGCAGTCTTAGGCCCTGTTCAAAAATATTGTATCAGTCTTCTGCCTGGCTTAAGTAATTGATAACAATCCATAAGTGGGGTTACTCGATTAGCGAGTTGGGTTTTAGTGGTTCAAATTTCAAAGAATGCTAATCTACGAGCCAGATTAAGCCTTAAGTTATAACTAGTTGTTTGGCAAATTTATAGATCCTTAAGAACCGATCTTAGGCCCAATCCCCAAAGTCCCCACTCCCCATATTCCGCCTTAACACCTTAGTCTTGTTAACTAAAATCCTTTCTTAATTTAACAGTTCTTAGTTTGGCATTACTTGGTAGGTTATTCGTAATTACTTTCCCAGCTAGTTTACTTTGGTGTTTTGAAACTCAGAAAACAAACCTTTGATTTTATTAAACTCGACTGAAGCAGAGACTCATAAGTCATGAGACTCATGACCTAGCTAACCATCCCAAGTATTCGACAACCCTCTTACTACAAGGCCTCGTGAGCTTGCAAAAGTCTGGTATTTTTAAAACCCAACAACGACCAATTCCAAGTTCATGGCAGAAATTGATATTTGATACCATACTCTAAAGCCTCGTTGAACCATGGCTCGATTGTTCTATGCTACTTCGTTGTCATTTACTCTAGTTAAAAATCCTCATTTCAATCAATTGGGAGGGTACAAATTAGCGGGCTATTTTCATACAATAGGCTGAAACCACCCTACTAGCCCAAGAAAAGGCACACATATCAATTCACTACTTTGGCCTTTCCGAGACTCATGGATTGTTGAAACTTAATGGGGGGAGGGAATTGATGAAACTTAATGTTGACGCGAGCATAAAGGAGGGGTTTGGTATTAGGTTAGGGGCCGCGTGTCGAGATAGCGTGGGTGCAGTAGAGCGCGATGGCGCTAAAGTTAGAAAATCAAACCGACTCACGCATAAGCTTGCTTATATTGGTTCTTTGAGCATAGAAAGACATATTTGGGTTAGTTCCTTACCACGTTTTATTGTTGACATTGTTGAACTGATCGTCATTATATTAATTCATCCCGATTTGGGGTTTCTTCAAAAAAGAAAAAGAAAAAGCACTATGCTTTACCTTCCACCCAGCAGACCTAGCATGATCCACAGCTGCCGTAAGGTCACCATCAGTGGCCAGTACAACTTTGTCACCATCTTCATCTTCATACTACAGCACGCAATAAGCAGTAAGAATGTCTTCAAGTACAAAAGAACAAAATCAAGTATTCCTGAGCTCAATATAAGGCAGAGGGAAGACCCATTATACCAAAATCTGAGGTAGATGATTCCGATCAATATCATTGCCCACTCTCTGAAGTATACTAGTGATCAGATCTGTCAAACTGCTGGTATCTGAATTCAGAAGCAAAATTATTTGTTAGTAAACTTGCAGTACACTCGTCGAGTTCTCTCGACGGTCACTAGCATCCTTGTCTTTAAAACATAAAAGAAATGTAATACTAAAAAGTAAAAAGTAAAACAGAACAGTCGTGTGATAATCACCCTTTCAGCAGTACTCACCACATATGAAGCGGTGCATCCTGCCTTTCTTGTCTTCAATTTTGAAGGCAAAGGTATTAGGCTGCAATGATGAAATAGGGAAGGATATCCCTGTCTCACAACTCTCGGATTGCAGTCTCTGAGATCCTTCACTAGAATCGAAAGACAAAAAAAATACCATCAAAAATCTTTCATGAACATAATCTCGAAAGAAGAAAGCGGTCATATTAACAGAGGGGATACCTCATTGTGTCGTCATCATCATCTGCTGGTCCTAATTGCATGGCAGAATCCCAGAATTTTTGCATCATATTTGTTGTAGTCTCGGTACTTACTCCTCCTGTATTACCAACCTAGTTGCCATATATAGAAGAAAGATAATCAGTTAGAAAAATACATCTGCACAAACTACTTGATGACGCAAGTCTGGGACCAAGAAGATAACAAGATACAGCAGCAACGCAGCATTTACGGCAGGTGAATGATTATCATATACTTCCTAGAAATTTAAATGCACACTGTCTGCCAGTTGTGAACAAAATTAGTACTCTATGTTTTGTATGCTTACTTCGATTACATTTCTACAAAGAGTACCCATAAGTATCAATCTTCATTAGCAGCAGTACCACAAGCCCAAGGGCTCTTTGGATTGAGGATGGTTGTCATGAGGGTAAAAACAATCCAAACAAAGGAAAAAGAGGGAAGTGATGATGATGAAGGGAAGATAGGGTGGCCATAAAAGGGAGGAAAAGGGAGTGGTGCGAAGCTATTGCATTACCCTAGGGTGCGGGTAGCTACCATGGTTTTAAAATCTTGTGCAACATGGCGAGATGTATCGGGTAAATTAAAAATTATGAAAAAAAAAATCAGCTGAGACAACAGATTTTAACGTGTATAGGTCAACTCGATCTGTTACTGCCTGCGAAGGGCTCGAGGTGACCGAGTTAGACTTTGTACTGGCCAAACTTTGTTTAGATAAGTACTACGAAGTACAAAATTGAATAATATTCGTCAAATTAGTTATTGGTTATCGACAATATAATATCGACAAAATCTTTTAAAAATAAATATGCCGCGATATATGTGACTCGGAACGTTACGGCCGATGCAAGCACAATTCCAGACCAATGTTATTGTGACCGCTAGCACGACCAATATGCGATTTAAAACTATGGTAACTAGCACCCTCTTTATAGGGTAACAATTACTCTCTTCGTTTCCTTCATCTATCCACCGTCATCATTACCTCCTACTTTCCTTCGTTTTCACTCCATTATCCGCAATAATTACGCCAAATAAAAGCAAGGCATAATCATCGAGATAGCCACAGGAATACACCTAAAGGCTAAAGTAACCTAGCAAATATAAGGCACCCCATGCAAAAAGAGGTAAGGCAAGAATCACAATTTACATCCAATTTTGATTTCCCCATCACAATTAAGAATTAATAATGTACATAAAATGGCAAATAAATCACAGTAAACAGATGAGCAAAGAAAATAAGCTGCATGATCTGTCGTCCAATCTTTATAGGTGCCTCAGTGACAAACTTCAACAGCAGAACATATTCTATACATTTCATTTACTTATTTGGAGTGAGGGGTCATATTCCAAATTAGCTTGTAACCATCTGAGAAAGAGTACAAAGTAAAAGTACATGGAGTCTACGCATCACACAAAAAGGGTAAGCAGACTCACCGTAGAAACAGCTGCATGGGTGATGTGAATCACATCTACAACAGCAACAACACCTCCTTCTGCCCTCAAGTAACTCAAAGCCATGAGAAAAGTGAGACACAATGACTATAACAACCTATAAACAAGGTATTCTAAATTCAAAAATACCTCTGTCCACAACTGGCAAATGCAAAAATTTCCCATTATGCATAGTGTTCAAAGCATCAACAATAGGTGTGTCAACAGTTGCACACTCTGGATTGGGTGTCATGACCTGCATATTTATCCAAAGATCACGAAAATTAGCAACATAGAAATATTACAAGTTTACAACAATGTATGGAGGAATCAGATACAGTATTGCATAGGACAGTCATTAACTTCCTCTAGAAAAGCTATAACAATCCATGATGAGTTTCACACTCTACCTTTTCCACAGGAGTTGTATCTGCCTGAAGGTTTTGTGCAATTACCCGCATTAATATATCCTTGGAACTGTTAAAATAGGCAAGAGAAATTTGAGATTGAGAATTATACAAAAATGTAAATGACCGGAGTCTAGCAATGGCTACCGTTACTATAGATACTTACGTCAAGATCCCCTTTGGTCTATTTTCTACAGCCACAATAGCACAGCTCAACTGATACTCAAGCATCTTCTTTGCTGCTGATAAAACTGTGTCAGTTGGTGATACTGTGATGAGCCTGAGAAAGCAGCTTCCAGGTGCATTAGTTTAAATTAACATAAAGGCATAATATGCCAAAAAGAAACTTCCAAACAGAAGAGATATTACCTACTTTGAATGCTCAGATAAAATTGTAGACAAAGAAGGCTTAAATACGTGTTCCCTCAGTACATCAATGAAAGTGTTATTGCCTGTAATCAACATAAGATTGCCAACATTCAGCAAAACAACTGGCTTAAACTTCAGAGAAAACACGTCTGGGGGAGGGGGCATAACCAGAAAATAAATTTTGAGTAGCAAAATTTCTTCTAATTTCTATTTGGCTAAGACCGCATTTTTAGAGATTTTTGGGTAGCAGAAATTAATAATTTTAACCAACTCATTGGGATTTGGGGTAGCGAGTGACCGAGTGCTACCCCTTGTTACTATGTAGCTCCCCCCCTCTGGGTAAAAGGGACCAAATAATTAACAAATAAACCCATTAAACAACAATATTTACTCTGCATAAACACAATTCCATTTATGTCAAGCCCTAAACTAACCAGAAGCTGATGAACCCCAGTTTTTTTCAACGCCCTCAACAGCTGCAACAATAGCCTTGCCTTTTTCAGCAGCCCTTTCCATGCGCGCAATAGCATCATATAAGCATTTTGCTATATCAAGTACAGCGACAACCTGTCCATTATCTACCACTGGCAAATGTCTGAACTTTCCTGCAGAGGAATGGCTACGATCAGGTGAACTTTTGAGTTTTGAAGAACCTATAAAGCATAATATGAGTTAACAAACTCAAAGTAGCTATGATGTATTGTTATCTGCACCTTGAACCATTTTCTGCAATGCTTCTACAGCGAATGTGTCAGAAAGAACAAATGCAGGATTTCTGGTCATCACTTTTGAAACAGGAGTCTCCTCAAGATTTAGCTCCTTAGCTATTACTCTTACAGCGATATCCTTGATGGACATTATGAAGGATTACATTAGAAAGTACAAACTCAAGTAAATACAACATGAAACATACCCTGATTTTCAAATGTCAATAAACTAATGCTGCAAAAAGAGTAACTATGAACCTTGTCTGTAAGAATCCCACAGAGTAAAGCATTTGAATCAGTTATCAATACAGCATCCACTCTGCGAGCAGCCATTCGTTGACAAGCATCATATACAGTTGTAGTTTCAGGAACAGTAAGAGCCCTCGAAAGTCGCAACCGCTTTACTGTTCTCTCCCCAGTTAAACTCCTGAATTCAGAAAATCTTAGCTCTTTGAAGGTGCCGAAGAGACTATATTGAGAGCTGACTCACTTTTTAAAGGAATTACTCATCTTACAAACACTCTAAGCACATAGAAAGTCATGATACCGTCATAGAGCTGAACATTTTATTTGGTACGATTTAAAAGACAGGTTAGCCAAACGCCCGCTATAAGAAAGCAACAAGGACTCGAAAGAAGAAAAGACACGTTATCACATTTACTCGACTTTCCTTGCAGAACGCCTGGAAGGAGTACAGTGTTCATACTCAAAGGTTTTTATGCGACAAAAATGATTCCTTCCATTACTCTGCACAAAAATCTAACGAGCCTATATCGGCCAAGCATATCCACCTCACTTACATGTGAGTTTGATCATATATTGCTCATATTTGATAAAAACTAAAAAAGAACATATAATCCCGCCTACACTAACTTACATTACCAAAGATTCATATAAACTAGAAAATTCAGTCTTGTCATGCTCTAATTGACTAAAGAAAACTTCACCCAATGCTAAACAAGTTCCAGAATCCAGACAACTCGGATAAATCTTTCCTGAGAGTCTCAAGAGAGACTGTTACTATGTCCTATAGCATGTGGCCTATGGCGATCGCTAACTACACAGCCTAACTGTTAGGCTGTTAATCTCATCCAAATGTCGTGATAACATCTTATCGCTAATAGTAACACGGTGACTATGACTAGATAGCTATCAGCATTAAACGAGTTACTTAAAAACATACAGAGGGTAAATTGGATCACAAAATAAGTCGGTTTTATGATAAATAAATGACAGCCTCAAACATCTTTTGCCAAAATCCTGATATTAAGTTCACACTCACACTTATCCAACATGACTAGTGACCTTTATATGTGACGTCTAGCACATACGGTCCAATAAAACCGTTTTACAATAACTTACGACTCTTAATGCTTAATAGAATAAACTTTTACGGTACATCAATCATCAATGTTGCGGTTACTTTCACCACATCTATTGTAAAACGGTTTTACAATAAGTTAAGGATAAGATCATTTTATAATTGAAACTAAATAGGTCAACAGAAGTCATAAATGGTCTTCATTCGATAAAAAATCGATAAATTGTTCCCTAATATTATGAAAATGGTTACCATAGCTAAAAATTAATCTCTTCGTTTCAATCATTTGTTTAACTTTTATTAAAATACTCCTTACAAATAATAATAAAAAAAAAGTAAACAAATGATTGAAACGGAGGAGTACTCCATTGTCTCCATATATAAGGAGTCGCTATAATTTGTAACTGAATTGATCAGAACAACAGCAAGTCTCTTGTAAAACGGTTTTACAATCGAGAAAGAATCATACACGGGTCGTTGCAAGGAGAAGGATTTTCTATCAGAGGAGTCAACATTTGGTGTAGCTTTGTTCCTCGAATACAACGAGATACTTCTTCGGTTGCTCGACATTCCGACACCGCCACCAACGCAATACGCTTCGTTTTGTCTACAACACACACAAAATAAACAGCAAATTACAGCGCAGTTGATCAAATTGAATAAGAAAAAGGCGTAATTAAAAGAGATGGTAAATAAGACAGACCTATACCGATAAAATAGAGAGCAGATTGAAATGAGTCAAATTGGAGTAAAGAAACCTTAGAAATGGGAGAATTATTAAGTGCTGCTTTTTTTTATTTTTGGAAACAAATACGGAGTAATAATTGTGCGTCTTCTGATTTTGGAAGGCATCGAATTTTTCAAAGATAAGAATTATGAAGTGCGTTTCAATTCCTTGACGTAATCAAGGGGAGAGTATTCGGCCCACTGTTATAGGCCCAGTAGGCCTTCGCATGTGGGTTGCACTAAACTCATCATATACGGGCTATATGACTTTTGAGTTTAGTTTATACTCCTTCAGTTACATTGAGTTCTTTATGTTTGCTTTTTGCACAAAGAGTAAGACAGGGCAAAAAAGGGGTACTTATATGGTTGATTACCAACAACTTTTGCTTTGTGTATAAAATATAAGGGTAGTATAGTCAATTAGTTGATCAAATGATGTCCATGTAAGAAAACGTAAACAATCAAACGGAACGGGTCAAAATGAAATACGTAAAGAATTCAATGGAATGGAGGAAGTATCTCGTAAAACTGATTTGACCGAGATTTGAGATGAGCAAAAATATGTTTCACTACTGTGTGGAGTGGTGGATTGTTTTACTCAGTCTGTTTAGTCTCAATGAAGGAGTTGGATCGAGCTATTTGTCGTTTGAAGAGTTGCTACTAAACAATTGTGGCGGTGTTTGGACAACCATCCTCCTTATACTAAAACAATAAGAAAACTCCAAATTTTCCCGCCTAAATGAATTTGGCTGTAATTGGGTTTTATTATATGATATCTGTAATTGGGCTTTTATTATGTCATATCTGTAATTGGGCTTTCATTATATTATATCTACAATTGGATTATACTGAACTTTTTCTTTTCCTACGATTAATACAAAACATTAAGAATAATAAATTTTACAATTAAATTTCAAATTGATTTAAATATCAGTTGTATAATTGTTATTTTCTTTAATATTCCTATTGAAAAGACCACGCATTTACGCGGGATCTATCCTAGTTCAAATCAACTTTACTCCTTAATCATACAAGGAAAAGGCTAAAATTGGCATATAACCTATAGATAAAACTCGTTCTCCTTACCATTTGATGTTTAAAATGACTCTTGTTGACCAAGATAAGGATATTCCCTACCCAGAAATCAAGTAAGAAGTGAGGGTTCGTTGTGGGAAATTTTTTTAAACGAAACCACCTAATCATGTGCTGATGTGCATTTATAGCGGACTCTATTAATCAAGCTCGGTAAAATGCAAAAGTTGTACTCTAGTACTCTACAGTTTATTTTGTTTTCCACTCAAATTATCTCGGCACATAATTTAAATATCACTTACGTATTTTTCTTATATTCTAACCTTGATTAGATTTAAGTTACTCGCATACGTGGTTTGTAGGTTATTATGCGAGAGGTTTACCCAGTGTACAGTACAAGTAGCGACTCTAGGTTCCCTCGTCACCCCACAAAAAAAAAACCTCAAAAGATTGGCGTGGAGTAGCACCTCCAATAGTTTGACACTAGGGACTTACTTGCAATATTTGCAAAATTATTTACATATAACTTACCATTGAAGTTGGAAATTTATGTGTAGCGGCTTTCAAGCATAATAGCTTTGTCAAGCTACATGGCTTGCTTAAAAATAAAATAAAAGCTAAGTTATCTCATTGGTTGAAATAAAAATGAGGACCCATACAAGCCACAATATGTTATAGTTCGTTGTCGGAGAGGTACGTAAGCGGAAAGCATCGTAGCTTGAAAAACCGATGTAACAAATCAAACTACATCGAATTTTAGTTGCTCATTGGAGTTGCTCTGAGTAAGTAACGTTTGTGTATTTGAGCAACAATTAAATTGGCAAAGCACAGGGCCTTAAAAGCTAATAATTGGAGGCATTGTGACAAAATCGAAAATACTTAAATTAGGTCAATGATTGAAGATAAAACAAATTAGTCGCCAATCCGCGTCAGATCCACGACTGTGCTCACATGATTAATCATGCATTCATGCACCAACAAGATCTCACGTACACCTAATCGATCATCATTAATTCTAGGTTTACGTTCAATCACATTTTTTAGATCAAATCTTTAGGTTTTCTTTTACAAGAGGAGTGTATTTAAGGCCAATTTTGTTTAAATTCAGTTACATCAAATTACAATACTAATTACTTTAAATCATTTTCATAGAATAAACATGAAGTATAAATCAGTTGAAAGAAGGAAGTAGTACGTTAAATTATTAACTTCACGGTGTGAATATCTAAGACTCAATCACTAAATTAGGGGGGATTGATAATTTCACACTGAAATATGAAAAAGCCAACGGGGCTGAGCCCCTTCTCGACATAATAACTCCACTACATTAGGATAACATCTCTTCGATATCATGTCTATCTACGAGTAATAATTTGGGTCTTTTTTGGGATTGGACCATTCGATTAAAATATTCAATTAGTGTTGAACAAAAATTTCAGTATAGCTACTCCCTCCCATTCATTATAAGTGTCCCATTGTTTGAATATATAGGTGGAGTATTTTAATAAAATGGGACACTT
>JAYMSF010002229.1:0-10610 GCA_036897335.1 Silene vulgaris
ATGAAAATGGTCACATTTGGGCCCGTTCCAATTTATGATGAAAAAGAGCCAAAAATTTGCAAAAACTCCCTCATTTACGATTATTTTTTTTGTCGCATTAAAATGTTAAGGACACCCGGAAGAATAATTCCTGGATCCGCCACTGTATGGTTGTATGGTGGATTTGGAGATGGCGTAATTGCCGAGTATTCCACAGATTAGAAGATATTCCAGGGAACACATTCACGTTTCTTATGTAGAGATTGTGGGAAATTCGGCACGCCAAGGAATCAACTTACCCGCTTGCGGATCAACACACACAGCGATACCATGATATTGTTGTGCGTTGGTTAGCTCCTCCGGATGGCTGGATAGTACTTAATATTGATGGTGCCTCGAAGGGCAATCCCGGTTTATCAGGGGCAGGTGGAGTGTTTCGTGATACAACAGGACAGATGATTCGGGCTTTTTTGCGGAAAATCTGGGTGTAGGAACGGTGACAAGGGCTGAGTTAATGGCCCTTAAAAGGGGCTTGACTCTTGCTCGTGAGATGCAATTTAGCCGAGTCATTATTCAAACTGACTCAAAGGTGGTGATCGATTTACTAGAATCGGAAGATAATTCCCTATCGGCCAATGCTCATTTGGTTAACATATGCAAGTGCTTCCTTAATGATCATCCATGGAGGGTGAAGTTTCATCATATCTATAGAGAGGTGAACGCCTGTGCGGATTGGCTCGCGAATCAAGGTGTGGTTCAGGTACGTAAGTTTGCTATTTGGGAGCCTGGTGACATTCCTGTCCAACATCTCCGCCTGATGCAACAAGATCTTGGAGGAGTGGCGTAGCCGAGGAGGATCCCAGCTTAGCTTGGGCTTTCGTTTGTTCTGTTTGTGTTTCAGTTTTAGTTTAAGCGTCTATCTTTTGTTCTATTTCTGGGTTTTCTCGTTTCGTGTAACCAAAAAAAAAAAAAAAAAGATGCAACTATTAAAACTTCACAACATTTTCTTTGAACATCAAAAAATGGTGTTAAAGATTTAGATCTCCCCATTTCTAACCAACAATGTAAATAGGGAAAACAACCAAAGAAACCGAATAATCCCAACACAATTTCTAATAATTTTGCTGAAATCGATTCATGGTATTAAACTCATGAAGGTATTCTGATTAACTTTCTGACAACTTATGAAAATAAATCTCATACTCCCTCCCATTCACCATAATGTTCCCTCTTTCCTTATTCGGATTATTCAGCTAATGTTCCCCTTTCCATTTTTGGTAACTTTTACACCTACACAATTACCATTCTATCCTTACTTCCTTTATGTTTTTACAATTTATACCCTTACTTATTTTCCTAACCCATATACTAACCCACCTAATTAACCCAACCCATTAACACTAATTATAATCCATAAACTAACCCAGCCCACTTAACCCCTAACCCTAATACCTCCCGCCATATATGTTCCCTAATCTGAAAACCCTAATCGTCACCCTCTCTCTCTTCCGCCACTCTCATCTCTCTTTCTCTACCAAAATCTCTGTGTTTTCTCTGCAATTTTGCCTTCATCTTACATTTCTGATCCCTCCTCACCCCTGATCTACTACTTCCCACTCTCCAATCTCTCAATCAGTCACCATGTCGATGGATTTTTACTTAAATCGACATAAATTTGAAAATAAATTCAACTTTCCTACAGATTTGCGTTCTTTTGATGAAGATCTTGATGATGGTCCTTGTTTGTTCAACTATGTTGGGGTTGGTGAAGATTATAAAGGTGAGATCATAAATGATGCTGGTGAAGATTGTGAGGGTGAGATCAGAAATGATGCTGGTGAGGGTGTTGTGTCTGATTTTGGTGATGTAATGGTTGAATCTGGGATAGAGGGAGATTATGAGAAAGATAGGGAAGAGATGGCGGAGATTATGAGGGTTGATGTTGAGCGAAGGATGAAGTTAATGAGGGAAAAGCGTGAAACTCCAGAGTATCAGAGAATGATTTTGAATGAAATGGCAAAAGTTGATCCTATGTTTGCTGCTTATGGTGAACTTACTGCGGATGCCATGCATGAGGGTTTTCATGATTTTGGTGGTTACAGTCAGCCTATAGCTAACTATTGTGATGTTGTTCCTGACAGCTATGAGGAACTTGATACGTTTGTTCCTGATTCTCAGGATTCACCTTTGTTTGGGGCCTGATTTGGAAGAAATATGCGACGGGAGGTCTAATTTTATCACCCATTCTTCTCCTAATTTATTGTTTTTTCTTTTTAGTTTGGTTTAATGGACTGATGATGTTAACATGCATGTTATGGGTTTTTTACTCCTTTTATTCGCCATCTTAATGCTCAATGATGTTATTTGAGAGCTAATAACACAAAACATACATTACGCCACCACAAGAAATTGTGATGCAGGCTATGTATGTATTGTGTTATTTGGTCATCTTCAATTGAAACTGAAATTTGTTAGTCTGATTGCAATAGCACATTTGCCTGCTTACATTTCGCGTTTCATAATGTGCCCAAAAGACAATAAAACTTGTGCAAAGTTCAAAAGAGTACATAATTGCATCTGTTAAACTACTGCTATTGCTGCATGTCTGATGTTCTTCTCTTTGCTGCAAAAAACTTGTTGTCTGATCTGAATGCATACATGCCTGCAATCTAAATGCATACATCTGGTTGTCTTCAAAAAGTTGTCTGTTCTCAAAATGTTGCCTAATCTCAAAATGTTGTCTGATCTGCTTGTGATTAATCTTCCCTGACTATGTCTGCATTGCATCTGCAACCTGAACTTGAGTAATGTTACCAACAGCTTCATTTTCACCTGTTGGGTCATTACTGCAACCTGCATGCTCTGTTAGTTCTGAATTATCATCTGCACTAGCAAATGATTCTACCAGTTCACTTATACTACTTGCATAACCAAGATTTGTGACATATCTAATGCATTTTTTCACCAGTTCTGTATCAGCAGATAGATATTCAGGTAATAAACCTTGTGCTGCTAATTTTGACTTGTGCATATGAGGCACTGGATAGTCAATCCGACCTTTTAGTTCCATAATCTCTAACATACAAGCCTGCAATGTAATGAACACATAGTTAAGCTTAAGCACTTCTAACTCTTCATAAGCTTTCATAGTATTCTGAACAAGGTCTTCAAGTATGGTTGATTTTTTTTTTTGCTGAAGAGATTGAATGGCTCTAAAAAAGCCCAAGTCAAGAACATTTAAATCTGGAGAATTTGGAGGTTGATAAGTAAATTGAATATTCCACCCATCTTCTGTTGCAACCTTTCTGAATGTTTCATCCATGTTATTGATATGGGGTCTTGCATTATCCTGTTGTATCAGAATATTCTTGCTGTAATTTGCAGGCCATTTAGCCTTAATAGAAGGCAGCACATTAGAAATCAACATTTCTTTGGTAACTTGCTTAGTAATTGACTCTATATTCTTTGTTTCTAATGTGCCTGCACTTCTATTTTTTGAGTTTCTTTGTGCTGGTACCTTCATTACAAATGGCCATATACCAATTTTCCCATCAGAAATCACTTCCTTATTTTCACCATATTTAGGTCTAGCTACAGCACACATGAACATGACCTTGGTTATAAATCTTTTTGATTGTGTACATCTAAAAGGTCTTCTTTCTTTTTTTCCTACATAAAACCTTTGCCTAGGTTTTGTTATAAAAAACCATTTTTCATCTATGTGAACCACATTACTTTGATCCTTGAAAATAAACTGTTTGGTATGTTTATCATAAGTAAGATGTGAAAGACAATAAAGTAATCGTTCAAGTTTGTTCTTATCTGTCAACAATGGCTTGATTGCATTTGAATGTGAATCAATGAGTTTTGCTGCCACCCATCTACTTATTGTTGGTTAACTAACACCCATCCCTTCGCCAACTTCTTCCTGAGTTCTCCTCTTAAGCAACTCCAGACTCTCTAGTTTAGCAGTGTCAAAGATGTGTCTTTTTGGCATCTTTCTACCTTTAAGCTTACTGTCGACATTGATCCCCTTTCCTTCAGCATGCCGCCTCTTGCCTTCATTCCAAATCTTTGTAACTGTTTTTCTGCATACCCCAAATTGTGCTGCAACTTCTGCCATTGAACCATGCTTTGGTTTTCCATTAATGCTTTTTTCTAGCAAAAGATCACATATTCTTGATCTTTCTAAGTTATCCAGATTTGGTTTCTTCATTTATTGAGAATGTTTTTTGTTTGGTTTATGAGATGGTAAGATTGTTTTGTTTGGCTGTATGTAAATAAATGAGTCCAAATGATTTGAGCATCTCTATTTATACACATTGAACTTTGCACAATGTTTGAAAAGAATTTGGGCGCAAAAACTGAAATGTTTGTGAATTTTGGCTCCTTATTTGAATTTGGTGCCAAATTTTCATAATTAAGGCAACTTGCATTGATGGTTTTAGACTGACACTTCAGTTTTTGTTCAAGGACAATTTTGGCTGACAAGATAGGAGAAACCCATCATCAAGACTGAAGTCCTCTGTTTTTTTAAGCTAATCTGCTGTAATTTGTTAAGTAATCAGCAACTAATTATGTACTTTGATTTAATTAACAATTTATTATTAGTAAATGGAGGCATGTCTCCATATGTAATGGTTGTTAAACAACCAAGTTTTGTATAATTAACTATAATTAGTCCAGATTACCTAACTTGAAGGCCATTAATCTTACATAAATGGGACGGTCTAATCCCATTATTAAGCATGTCTAATTTTCTGGTTTACTTTTGGAGGGAACAATTACCAATTTGCTTCACTTTAATTAACCCTTAAGTATTCTCCCCTCTCTCCTATAAACCCACCCCACCAATGTCCTTTATTGTTTTTTAATAGAATTTCTTAAGTATTGTGCCCATCCAATATGGGATCATTATGGTGAATGGGAGGGAGTGTATAACAGAAAAAAGGAAATTCGAACCTGAAACCAATTATTCACCGTATCTCCGTGTAGAGCACGACAACCAAAGTACTCATGAACAAGTAGTGGAAGAGTTGAACCACCCACGCGCCCCCTTTCTCCACTTCTCCTTTCTCCGATTCGTATTCTCTCTCTACTCTCTAGACTTCTTCTTCTTCCTCTTCACTATTCGTCAACATTTTCACTCTCACATCCCATTTTAAAAAAAAAAAAAAACAAAAAAACAAAATTCAACAATCAATCAATCCCACCATAGTTGAACAATCACAGGATAGAGAGAGAATTACAAATTCCTAACCCTAATTACATATTTCCCCCAAATTATACCATACCACCATAGTTGAACAATCGATGATTGATTTCTACTAAACAATCATATAATATGATATGCTAGTAGTATAAATTACATAAAACCCTAATTGAATTGCATAAACCCTAATTTGTTTATTTAATTGAAGTAATTGATGTCGCAAACGGAGGTGTATTCGCCGACGGGGACGAAATCGGGAGGACAATTATGGAAAACGGTGTTGAATTGGGTTGCGTTTTTAGTACAGATCTTTGTACAGATCGTAAAAGGAACTCCATCAATGGCGCAAGTGTTTAGTTTTGTAGGTTTTACTAGTCAAACCTCTTTTCTCTCTCATCCACCTTCTACTGCCGGTTTTAAACCTCTTCCTGTTGTTGAGATTCCTCTTCACTCTTGCGTCAACGCTGCTGACGCTGTCCCAAACGACGTCGTTGCTGTCTCCGCTGCTGCTGCGGTTGCTGCTGCTGGTGGTGCTGGTACTGATGGTTCCGGTGGCCGCTCTGCGAAACTCACTGTAATTGTTTTTAACTTGATTACTTTTTTTTTGTTGCTTAGACATTTCGTTCCTATCATTTGTTTACCTTTGATTAAAATACGTGTCAATACGTGCCGTGAAGAATAAAAAGTGTTTTAGTTTGGATAGTTAGATAAAGCAGGGGCGGCCAATGAACTTGAGAGGCCCTGTTCAAAGTGTCATTTTGGGGCCCTAAGTCGGCCCGTAATTTGATCAATTTCATGAATATAGACACAATTCATATACCTTTTAAGGAGTGTAAAATACGCACAATAATAATGGCAATCTAATATGACTTCCAACCCATATAATAATTGAAGAATCACATATTCGAAAATTTAAACGAAAAAGCAACCCTAAATTTGTTTAGATTTAATACATGCCGATATCGATATACGGAGTATGATTTTGAAGTTTAGAGTTTAAGGGCAATAATGCAACAAAAATAATTCCTAACATAAATAAAAAGTGATTGTAAATTTACAAAGTAAAAGCACACTTAATTGAGTATAAAAATGCATGAAAACTATGGGAGTAAAACGTATGAAACAAAAATTTTAGAACAATGGAGGAGGATAGATGATGGAGATTAGAGAAAGAAGGCAAAAAAAGAAAAAAATAAAACTTACTAAATTTCACTTCTCACGTAAATATGTAATTAATGCCATTGAAATAGGGAAGCGAATGGGTTATTAACGGATAGATAGTAGAGCATATTACTGCTATAGAAACAATTAGTTTCCAAATAATCAAATATTAATGGACTATTAAATTTTTGGGCCCCTGTTACCATTGGGCCCTGGTGCGAGGAGCTGAATGGCTCGCCCTTTGGGCCGCCCCTGAGATAAAGTGCGGCTATAGGATTGTGTAGGTGTGGATTGTTTGGTCAAATTGGGAAATTTTGAAGGGAAGGAATGTTGCGAAGCTCACTGTGATTGATTCTTTTTATACTCGCTTTAACTCGACTTATTCTTTATGTTGTGAAGGCGTAGGAAATCGGATTGAGTCAGAGAGGTGATTTATTTTAGTTTTGATTGATGGAAATGAGTAACTGTTGATTTGAGTGTGTTGTAGGATGTTTTAGTGTGGATTGTTTTGTCAATTTAGGAAATTTTGGGGAATGGAATGTTTTGAATACTTATTTGGTATGTTTAAGGGAAATTCAAAGACGATTGCGTGAGCCGTGAGATAGTCATACAATGAGGTTGTGTAGTTGTTAAGAAAGGTTTTGAGTATTAATGGTGTCGTTCGAATTATGAGGTAGACTCGTGTTATATGCTGTTGGAAGGTGGAGAAGTACATGAAAGGGGAAATAGTTGGCCTTTTTTGGATAAGGAAGGCCATTTATTCTTTGTAAGGACGAGGAGTTGCTAAGTGAATGTGTCATTAACTCGAATGCTTTCTATGTAAGTGTTTCTTATTTACATATGAGCATTAATGATCAAGGAAGGAACTTTGTATTAATTGAAGATAAGTGTGAGGGGCGAATGGTTCTTATTTTGCTTAGAATTGATTATCAGATGATTCAGAATTCAGAAATACAGCTGATAAAGGTTTTTCAATCAAATTGGGTGAGTAATCGAATAAATTTTGAGGAACTGTTGACTTGAGTGTATTAGGATGTGTTAGTGTGGTGTGTGGATTGTTTTGTCAAATTAGGAAATTTTGGGGAATTGAATGTTGTGAATACTTTCTTAGTATGTTTAGGGGAAATTCAAAGAAAATTGCACGAGACAGTCATACAATGTACCCATCTAGTTGTTAAGAAACATTTTGAGCATTAATGGTGTTGTGCGAATTATGAGGTATATTCGTGTTATCTGCTGCTGGAAGGAGAAGTACATGAAAGGTGAATTAGTTGAGCTTTTTTTTTATAAGGAAGGCCATTTATTCCAAGTAAGAGGAACTGCAAAGTGAATGTGTTATTAAACCGAATCCTTTCTACATAAGTGTTTCTCATGTACGTATGATTGAGGAAAGAATTTTGTATTAATTGATGATGATGATGATGATGATGATAATTGAGGAGGGATGATGGTTGTTATTTTGCTTAGGATTGATTATCAGAAACACAGTTGAAATATGTTCTTCCGGACAGGGAGGGAGGGTGATGATTAGTTGGGAAACTTGTTTGTTTTTCTTTGTTAGGCTAGTTAGGCCTGTTGGTGATGTTGTTCTGATGCTTCTTAGCTCATTACTCCATATGGAAATACGAAATCGTGAGCAAGTCACTTTTTGCTAAGTAGAACTTTTATGGTGTGAATTTGGCGTCTTTCACAAAATCATATATAGTCTCGAGGTGGGAGGAAAACATACGAGACATCTAGGTGCTATACACCTTGTAGTGTTTGACATGTCAATCACTGTAATTTGCCAAGCTTTTTTTATTTAGTGAACTGCATCAAGGGTGAAAATATTCAACTCTTCACTTGTAGTAAATTGTGGTTGTGTGGTTTGGCTAGTGTGCTGAAAATTTATGTGTCAGTAAAAAGTTGAGGGACCCTGCAGTGACACTATATTGTGCCTTTTTGTAAGAGAGACATCATGATACTCAGATTCAAAGTTGGTAGTTTGGAACTCTGTGAATTTAATGTTCAAGTGCTTCAATTTTTCTGTAGTTGTTGTAGTAGATGCATCTCTTCGAATGGAGTAACTAAAGTAGATACTGGCCTCATATCAGTGTTGATTTTATTTCTCTCATACCTTTGGTCCTGGAGCTCTCTTTCTTTTGGCATATTTTACTTGTGAATTTAGCTTCTTCTGATCAGTAGTTGACCTTTTACGATCAATGGGCAACACGTGATGCCATGATGGGCGTCTGATGGTGGAAGCAAGACTCCTAGGCTGAGTACTCAAATGCTATAGGTGAAGCATGTTAGGAGCTAAATTGAGAAAGTATTCTATAAACTGGTGTCATTTTCTCGTTGGATTTCCCAACACCTGTCTTCTGTTATTACTATTGGGTTAGAAGTATGGTATTCTAAATGCGCACAAAAGTGGATTTTGTGTGTGTGTGTGTGACTACATGAACGTTTGCTGTGGCTATAGTAATACTAGCTTCAGATTTTCAGCAAGACATATTTTCCTCTATCCGCAACCACCTTCGTAGTAAGATATCAGGGTACTACCTTTTTTTTGCCTGTCAGGAAGCTGTGAGATTGAGTATTTGCATTGAGTCATTTACTATCTATGCCTTCATTTAGAGACATCTCCTTTTTATCCATCTTTCAGGTCTTTTATTAGCATGCTGTCTTATAAGATGTTCTGTGGGGTGGTCAAAGCCTGGCATTTTAAACAAGGGATTTGTTGATTTCCCTGACTAGATATGCACTCTTGCATTTTTACAGTGTGTGTCTTCACTTGTCCATGTCGATCCTTTCTTCTTTGACGAGTTCTTTAAAAAATCTTGCTCTTACACATAAACCCTGCAGGTGGTTCTTGATTTGGATGAAACACTAGTGTGTGCCTATGAGACTTCTAGTCTACCCCCTACACTATGTTCACAGGCTACAGAAGCTGGTTTAAAGTGGTTTGACCTGGAATGTGTTTCATCAGACAAGGTATTGCATTAAGCTCTCTTCCATTTCATCAGCTATGTAATGATTGCTCAAGAGAGCCTTTTTACCTGAAATGAAGGAATGCGAAGGGAAGCCGAAAATCAGTTATGTAACGGTGTTTGAACGTCCGGGGTTGCATGAATTCTTGAAGCAACTCAATGAATTTGCAGAACTCATTCTTTTCACAGCTGGCCTAGAAGGTTTAAATTTTTATCTTCAGACTTACGTATTTGGTTTCTTTCTCTAGTTTGTTCAATTGTGAAACTAGATTCTGGAATCTTGATTGTTCTTAATTGCATTATTGTGCACCTGAGTTTGTTAGACATAATGACAACATGAATGAGTAACAAAAAGTCATCAAAACTGCATGTCATGCGTCATCTTAAGAATTTGTGTAATTTTCACAGGAAATCCCCTTTCTAAATGTTTCTATAGTGGTGCATCATCATTGACAAGTTCCCACTTTCTCCGCCAATCTTTTTTGTTTTTACTCATGGCCACTCCTTATGGTTTGTTATATTTTGGTAGTAGTGCGAGAAGAGAAATAGTTGCTTTCCAATGGAGATGCATGATTATATACATTACTTTCTACACTAGGTTTCAACGCACCAAAAACATGTTTATAAATTGTCTAAATTGCGGCCATGTGTTTTATTGTTTATTTCAATATGTATAGATGTATAATTGTGTATGCAACTGAGTAACTCACTTGTCATGTTTGTTCATTTGCACAGGATATGCTAGACCTCTTGTTGATAGAATTGACGCAGAGAGCTGGTTCAGTCGTCGATTGTACAGGCCTTCGACAACTAGCACGTAAGTATTTTGTAACCTTTTGCCTCATTCTTCTCCTGTATGATGCTTCTTAAAGTTCGTTTTGTCTACGTCAGTAAAATGCTCAGATTTCCCTCTATAAGTTCCCTTCAGTTCGACAGGCTAGTCAACTAGGGATTTTGTTCACCTCTCCCTCACCTCCAAAAAATGCTCCATCCGAAGGAGTAAAGTTGGTTGTACTAGCTCACAACAATTCGATTTAAAGTTGTGTGAACCAGTGGTAAAAAAAAAAACTTTTTGTTCTTTTCGGATTTATTACACTATTTTACCAACAACTTTCTTATCTTAAGTTTCGCTTCGATTTCAAAATCGTTTTAATCTTTACTCTCGATTTAATTTTTAAGTTCTTATCTATAAGTTTCCCTTGACTTTTGTACTATGTTTCACTCCACTTTTGTTTTTTGTTCTTTCTTTTATATTTTCGCTTTTTGAGATCACCCATGGCGATTCCAAA
>JAYMSF010002230.1:0-10607 GCA_036897335.1 Silene vulgaris
AGGGGTACCACGTGAATTAAGCCAAACCTCAGGGGCACCACGTGAATTATCCCTTATTTAAATCATATATTAATGCTGTTCTTTTGGTAAGGTTTAGGTTCGTACTTTATTTCCATAATCATTCCATTAATAAGATATCAATTTTTATCCTTGTGAAAGGATTGGTGTTCTGTCTTAGCTTTTACTGATGATTGTGAATAGCTGGTCATGTCAGCTGGTTTGTTCATTAATCAGAAGGTGGATCCATAACTTTAGATGTTTGATCATACGATATTAAAGACTCTTTTCTTATGCTGTACTCTTGTATTTTCTTTGTGCATGAAAATCTGTTTTGTGTTGTTAATCTATAATCTGATTACTCCTCTCAGGCAAAATTTGAGTTGTTTTATTCTTAGTGAGTTAGGTTAGGTGTGTTAAATGCTGCTGATAATTCTGCCTCCGTGGCTAAGTTCGTCATTGTTTGTTTTCACAGACCCCTTTGCTGGGTTGAGCACATGTCTTTGGACAATGAAACTGGATTAGATCCACCTGGCATAAGGGTCAGACCTGTCTCTGGTCTTGTTGCTGCTGATTATTTCGCACCAGGCTATTTTGTATGGGCTGTTTTGATTGCTAATTTGGCTCGTATTGGGTATGAGGAGAAGACCATGTATATGGCTGCGTATGACTGGCGAATTTCATTCCAGAATACTGAGGTATTTCTTTTACTACCAATGCATGTTAATGTGTAATTTATTTTGATGAATTATTAGTAGAGTTGTTAGTATTGGATTTTATCATGTCTCACAGTGAGGATATAAAAATAAAAGCTCTTTCCAAGTTTAGCCCGTGTTTCTCTCTACATTTATTAGTTGGAATTCTCGTTTCTCCTAGATCGGTAATATTTAAGTATAGCATTGAAAAGAGAAAGTAGTAATTCAAGATAAACATGTTGGCGATTTGAGTGTTACGCTCTAACATAGCAGGGTATATACTCCATCCACCTAGCCAACATTTGCAAATTAATGTGCATAGCTATCAATAGTTAAACCTATTTATTACTTAGGGTACTGGATTTATGTTGCATGAATATCTCTAAGTCACTAGATTAGTTAGGGCTGAACTTATGAATAACCAAGATCAGGCTTAGTAGTCTTACAAGGATACTTAAGCATGACCGTAGGAAGGAATATTCTGATATTTATGCCATTGAATGAAAGAGAGCTGGAAAAAGCATACGAATTATGTCAATTTGTTTGTCACTTGTTAAAAAACATTAAATGATGTACTTTGAGGATATATTTATTCTTGATATTTATGACAAGTGGGTAATATGAAGATCTTGCTTTGTTCGTTGGTATTGTTGTCCAATGAGCTTCTTTGAATACAAGTATAGCATGCATATATTTTGTTAATAGGTAAGCTCATTGGTCAGGAGTCACACTGTTAAGTGTTTGTGCTTCTCCATTTCTGGCTAAAACTATGGAGCGGCATGTGGTGTAACTTAAGCCCTCTTTATCTTCCCGTCTCTAGCCCTTTGCTTGTTCTTTTCTTTGACGTTATTGATAATTAAATATACTGTTTGACCGTCTTCTGAAAGACTCATTTTGCCAATAGCTGCTATTAGATTTTGTTTTTGTAAAACAGTACCTTTAAGCATTTTTAATGTCGAATGCTACCAAACTTGGTTTTCTGACAATCGTGAAGCATGCGACTCTTTAATTCCTGAAGTAGCTGTTTAACATTGTCTGTCAAAGCCTCAAAGGACACTTTTTGTGAGCATTACCTTTTTGTATGTTCATTTTAAACTTTTTTTTTTCCATGCTGTTTTCTATGTTACATTTTTACGATAGACTTTATGGGTATTATACAATTATTGATCTTCTTGAATTTTGAGATGAATTTTTATTTTTGTGTCTAGCATATCAAGTTAGCACCTAGCAAGTAGCAACATTACCTCAGTGCCTCAAACCCTTCTGTTAAGGGTAGGGTGAGGGGGTCGGCGGGGCATAACCTTACCCATGTGGCTATTTGCCTAATTGAGTGAACTCACTTTGCTTTGTTTCACTATGTCCCTAAACCAAGGAGCAACTAGTCTCTGTAAGTAAGTACTGTAACCATGGAAAATGGAAGTTTCTCGTCATGTTGTTGGAAAAAAAAAAAACTGGGCTCATTATTTTTTTGCTTGAATAATTTTTTTGGATTAACCGCGTTTGGCAATAACCAGTCAGACAATGACTTTCTTCCATTACAAGATAATTGAAGCTATAAATTAATTTATGGACTATTCAAAACAGTTGAAAAATACCTATTAAATGATTATAATTAAGTAGTCTAGTTAGGATTTATGATTCAAATCTAGAATAGTAAATGTCAGGAAAATGCTTGTGTGTGTTCCCAGAATTTGCAATCTTGCAATATGAGAAATCCCTTGTGAGCTAAAGAAAATGATAAGTAAATTTGTGTGAGAGAAGTGAAAATAAGAAAAGATAGATGAGACAGTTGAGGGTCGGAATCTTAAAATAAGAAGTAAATTAAGGTAAAGGAGGAATTGTGGCAAAAAGAAGCAGTGGAAGGAAGGAAAGACATAAAACTGCTTTAGAAGGTAGGATGAGACTATAAATCCTTGATATCTTTGTCATAGGTTTATCCATACTGACTTGTGCACTGTCCTAAACTTCTTTACCTTATTGTCACCAAAATTTCAGTTTGGTAGCTGTAGAATGCTAGTATATGTTTACTTGTCTAAACGGGTTTGGTTTTTGTGTATTAAACTACCAGGTAAGGGACCAATCTCTTAGCAGAATAAAAAGTAATATCGAAGTCATGGTTGCTACAAATGGTGGGAAAAAGGTGGTTGTCATACCTCATTCCATGGGAGCTTTGTACTTTCTGCATTTTATGAAGTGGGTTGAGGCTCCTGCTCCGGTGGGTGGCGGGGGTGGACCTGATTGGTGTGCCAGACATATTAAAGCAGTTATGAACATTGGTGGACCATTTCTCGGTGTTCCAAAAGCTGTTGCTGGGTTATTTTCTGCTGAAGCCAAAGATATTGCTGTTGCCAGGTCTCGTTAATATTCCTTTTCAAATTTGTTTTGTAATCAATTACGATAGTTGGCTTATCACATACTCTGTACCATTTAGTTACTTGTTAGCTGCCCTTTGACCAAGAGAAATTGTCCTGTTACCTTCTATTGTGAACTCTTTATCATTCAGTACCTTCGTAAATGGCATTTGTGACGAAAAAACTACTCCTAAGAGCGCGGAGTAAGTAATTCATTGCCCATTCTAACGAATGTAGTAGAAGTTGGCTGTTTGAAACTTCGAATCTGTATTCTGAACTAATGTGAGTTAGCATATTAATGCTTCATTCCCTGCGATTAAACAAATTCTGAGAAATCTGAACATTAATTAGCTGCTTTTCGGTGTATCAAATAATTTACAGGTCAATGGCATTTTAGAACTGAAATAGAGGGCTTTAGAGGAAAAGATATTCCTGATTGGATTAATGGGTGACTACGACAAAGACTGCAAAGAAATAACGTAAGAAGTAATTTTATGGAGGTTATGACGAAGCTAAAAATCGATAGAGGAGAAGAGTAAGTTTATGGAGGTCATGTCTTTGTTCTGAGCAAAACATTAGGAAGGAAAATAAGGGTAAAATGCTCACTACTGTATTTTGGTTGAAAAATTACACTAGGTAGTTAATTTACTGAATTTGTTAATCAGGTAAGGGTTTGGAAAAATGTGATACTCCCTCTGTGTTTTCTTCCCAATTTGAAATTGCTCACCTTTTAAGAGAAGTGGTAACGTTACCACACTAACCCTCCCCGTCCTCTACCTTTCTCTCCCACACCAATCAACTCTTGTCCCCCAACCTGGGAATCAACCAACCACCACTACCCAACCAGCGTGCAGCCCTTCATTCCTCCACTACCAACCTTCTCTTCAATCATCATCGTGCAAGTCTTCCTTTCTACCGCAAGACAATCCCTGATCACCAATCGTGCAACTCTTTTCCGACGAACTTTTGGCAATCACCACCCAACGATAGCAGCTGAACCGTTGATGAGGGGGAGTTGTGTTGTTGTTTGATCGGATTTCAGCGGGGGCTGAGATAGTGTTTTCGGGAAAGCGATGGCTGGGTGATGGCGCTTGGTTTGGGAGTTGGTGTTTGTTGTGGTTGGGTGGGGCTGAGATTATAAGGTTAGTTTTAATAAGTTAAGCGATTGTATATTTTATAATTATACTATACTCATGAGGACAATATGGTAGAAAAGACCTTGAAAAGTTGCTTGAAAGTGGAACGAATTAGAAGTGAGAAAAATTGAACAAATTTCCCAGAGGGAAGTAGGAAAAAATCAGAAAAGCGGAAGGAGTACTTATAGGCATTAGTAATTTACAATGTGTTTTAATATGCTGGTGAGCTTGAGCTTGACTTCTACACTATTGAGCAGGTAGAAACATTATTGTGTTTTTTTTTTGTCAGGCGTGTTCTTTATTTAGCCTCCTTTAGGGCTAAGGTATATGAGTGCTTACTTAGGGACCCCAGCAACCCATCTTGAAAGGTCTTGTTTATGGGTGCTTACTTAGGGTCCCTGTAACCCGTCTTAAGTGCTTTTGGGTGGCCACATAGTTGCGCCTGTATGCAACTCCTATATTAGAAGGTCTTCTTGCTCTATGCTGGTTCTTGTCTCTTTAATAAAACGACGAGTTTTTCATATTTTATTTCTTAAACAAGAGCTTGTGAGTGTGTGATAGTAATTGTACAGAGGATGGTGCTCTCAACTCATAGCTTTTTACTGTTTCAGATCGGTTGCACCTTCTGTATTGGATAAGGATGTATTTGGTCTTCAAACATTGCAGCATGTGATGAGGATGACACGTACGTGGGATACAACTATGTCAATGATTCCAAAAGGTGGTGAGACCATTTGGGGTAACCTTGACTGGTCACCTGAAGATGGGTACACCTGCATTACGAGAAGGCAGAAGAATATCAGTAGCCCAGCATCTAACAAGAGTGGGAAGGAAGATTTGGATGTATCCGGGAAAGGAGTGTATTATGGAAGGATCATATCTTTTGGGAAAGATGTGGCTGAGGCTCATTCGTCAAGAATTGAGAGAGAGGATTTCAGGGTAATTTTTCTACTTCTGTTAATCATAACTTTTGGGATTTCGTGAGTAGACTGTAAATAAATTTTCAAAAATAAATAAATATGAATACACATGTTATTTAGGTAATTGCTGTTTTCTTCTTACCAAAAAAAGGCAATTGCTGTTCTTTGTTGGCACAGCTAGAGTTTGCTCTGACACAAAGTTAGTAGCCTGTGGAACTGTGAATGAATACAACTGCAATCTGAGTCATATATAATCTCGATGTGCACATTGGATGTGTAGGGTTTACTGATTTAGGGAGCTCGTTTGACGACACTTGAGTACTGGAAAGTTCTACTAATTGTTTCTAATCACATTTTATCTGACAACCAACGCTTATGGAACTGAAAGAAATGTGCTGTGAAGTTCTGTCTGTGATCTAGGAATTTGGCTGGGGGTGAACAGTTGTTATTAAACTTGTCTATCAGGGAGAAATATCCGGATTTAGGATTAGGCTTATTTGTAGAGCCGGTGACGGTATACTATGGTGCCACGATGGGAATTAAGTAAAAGTTTGCTAATGGATCTAGATCAGGCTCCAACCTAAATGGTGATCGAGATTGATGGCTAATGTTGGGAAAGAAGGGCATAATACTTGAGTGGTTTTGCTTGGTAAAATCACTGAGCGTATAGCTTCGTATTCACCAAAAAGAAAGACTTGAGTGGTGCTATACTGAATTGATGTTTGAGACATATATGGTACTTTTGTAGTAGCCAAGTTTATGTCTGGTCATCGATATGGTCCATTTATCCTGGTTCTTAATTCTGTAGTGATATTTTATGTACGTTCTATTCCTGATATTGTACCCCTCCGATCCCAGATACCCCTAGTCTCTCATACCTTTCACCCTTATAGTGCAGTTTACCTTTAATTTCTCAAAAATATTAGGAGTGGTATGTACTGTGGAAGTCGGGGTGATGGGTGAAGTATTGCCTCTGAGGTTTGTAAATTTTTCGCCCCACCCCCTCTTCAACATATGAGTGAAGTAATTAATTTCTCAGTCTTGCTGTTGTTGCTTCAGGATGCTACTAAAGGCCATAACTTAGCAAATGCAACCTGCCATGATGTGTGGACAGAGTACCATGACATGGGAATTCCGGGTATAAAAGCCGTATCTGATTACAAAGTTTACACAGCTGGTTCAATATTAGATCTGCTTAATTATGTTGCTCCGAAGATGATGAAACGTGGTGATGGTCATCATTCTTATGGGATTGCTGATAATTTGGATGACCCAATGTATAACCATTTCAAGTATTGGTCCAATCCGCTGGAAACCAGGTATATCTAATTTTCAGTCGTGTAAGAATGATGTAGTTAGCTTGGTTGGTATCATTAGCTTACCGTGATTATATAAGAGCTGTTTGGTTTGTTAGCTACTTGTACTTTTGATCCCGAATAACCTGGTACTCCCTCCGTAATTACTGGTAGTCCCACTTGCTTTTCGCACTTTGTTTATGGAAAATAAATTAAACCAACAAGTGGAGAACTTCATTATATAAGTTGATCATTACATACCTTTCCCACCAAAAACATTCATATGGGATTTCACACATAGTGGACGCAAAAAAAGAAACTAGGCAAAATCCAGCACCAAAATGGAGGCAAACTTACAACTTGGAAGGAATTCAATCCCCCCTAAATCAAACTTCTGACCTCTGCATGAAGTATTCCAAATTTCCAATAACTAAGAACTTTATACATATCCTGGAGAAATATTCCTCCATACATAAATACTAACATTCAACTTTATACATAATAAAGATTACTCAGAAGTAATCACCAAGCAGCACAACCTTTTCAGTCAGCCCCACCAGCAGCACCTACAATGATAAGTGGTCCCAACTTGAATGATGATGAAAGGCATAAGATCGTTTTTTTAAGCATTCCCGCAATGGCAAGCCAGAAAGAGGGCGCAGTTTCGAAATAGCAATCATGTTCCAGGTCAATAGAAGAACCAGAACAAAAATCTGGTCTATAGCAGAGAAACAAAGGGAGCAAGCCCTTGCTTGTCAATGTGAAATCAAAAATTCCAGGAAAAAAAAGGCATAGAGAGAAATAGGTAAAGTAGTGATGTGGTGTGAGGGAGAATCAATGAAATCAGAAAAATGAAGGGAAAGACAGAGAGTGAAACTCTAGGGTTTGACTGTGAAGAAGACGAAGAGGAGATGAATGAAGGTAAATTAAGGGATTTCGGCGAGTGAGGATGTGTGAGGCTGGGAAGGTTTTGAGTGAACGAGGTCACGAGGAGGCCTGAAAGGTCAGTGAATGATGGTTGGTGGGTTTTAATTTGGTGTAAATTTTTTTAATTTTGCTGTCAAATATTGGTGTAACTGTTAAGAAATGAAGGGAAAGGTTAGTTTAAGCTAGAAAAATTAAGGTTCTAAGTGATATGACGTCGGTGATGGGTTTGCGTGGGTAATTAACATGAGTTTGGCGATGGAAGAATTGTAAATATCTACAAGTATCTAGGATACTTGAGTAATTTGCTGCCGCCACTTCGACTCAAACCTTGCACTGCTTCCCAAGAGCAGCGTGTCTACCAATTTCACCACAGTAGTCTTTTTTCATTCAATTGAGACTGTGAGAGTAATTATTTTTTTATTTTAGGAAACGATAATTCCCAAATAGAGTAAGGAAAAGAAATGGGAACGTCACAGTAGGACAGCCAAAAAAGGGAAGCGGAACATCTTGTGATTACGGAGGGAGTAAGAGATTTTTGTTTGGATTATTGAAGTGTTCACCTTGGCGCGTGTGCTAACTAAGGTCTTTCAACAAGATAGCCCCATTGTCGACAACCATCACATTTCTTTTCTGGTATATCTCAAAATAATTTTCACTTTCTATGCCTGGAAAGATATAAGAGAAGTATTCCTTAACTACGATTTAAATTAAAGTAACAAACTAAAATTGGTTGAGCAAGAGGCAAAGCATATCTAAATGACAGACGAGCCGGTAAGTTATTCTCTCTCTTTTTCTCTTAAAATAAGTCCGACTGGCCGACTGGGCCTACTCAAAAGCGTTCAGGGCATTTTGGTCAAACTCGTAAAAGAGAAAAGATGGCATAAGCTCCTCCACACCGTGCCATCATTAAGCAAAACCTTTACTCATACGTGCTCCACTGCACCACGAGCCCACATGGCCACAACTCAACACGGGTAAAAGTTTCCTAAACCAAACCACATCATTCGTGCGGTTTACCCATTGCCTATCCAATCTATGGTTTCACCTGCCTTCTTTTAATTTGCCTTTTTTTTTTCAGCAAAAGTATCTTAGTGACTATTAACTTAAATTGATCTATAAAATTTCAGATTGCCAAACGCCCCTGAAATGGAGATCTTCTCTTTGTATGGAGTTGGTATCCCTACTGAAAGAGCATATGTTTACAAGATGAGCACTGCCGCCGATTGCTACATTCCTTTTCAGATTGATACATTGGCAAACGAAGGCTCTTGTCTCAAGGGTGGCGTTTATAACGTTAATGGCGATGAAACAGTTCCGGTTTTAAGTGCTGGTTATATGTCTGCCAAGGGTTGGAGAGGTAAAACCCGGTTTAACCCTTCTGGAATGAAGACGTACATAAGGGAGTATGATCATGCCCCTCCAGCTAACCTTCTGGAGGGTAGAGGCACTCAAAGTGGTGCTCACGTTGATATAATGGGCAACTTTGCATTGATTGAGGATATTATCAGGGTGGCCGCTGGTGCTACGGGTGAGGATTTGGGAGGAGACCGTGTCTATTCTGACATCTTTGAGTGGTCTGAGCGGATTAACTTGAAGCTGTAGCCTACATGCAACAAGGTTTGTGCAGTAAAGCTCTTTCCTCGTCTCTGATTTTGTAAAAGTACTCAGATCTTCATACTGACCCACATGACCATCAAAATAGCAAGTTATTCTATAGGTTAGTTATTAGTGAGAAACCTAGAGCGTAACTTTGCTGTATTTTGGGAGTATCTGAGTAGGGAGGTTGTTTTCTTGTTTTTAAGGTACCCCAGGTTCAAGAATTTTTATGGATGACTGAACAAAGAATTAGAGCTGCGTGTTTCACACAGACCAAATAGCGACTATTTATTTTTACTTTGACACTTCGGCTCTTTGTTGTGTCGGAAGCTTGACACAAAACGTTGTCACTTCATTTTAGGCCAAAACGTGAAGCTTTTTCACAAACTAGTCTTGTCACGACACATAACCCTGCCATGTCCAATTCTTTCAATGGCAATGTAGTATCATATTTAATGACACATTATCATGCAATTCTTGTATTGTCGTCTCTTTCCATCACCTAGCATCAACCTGATTGTTTCCGTTAGTGTTGCATGGTCTTTTGCGCACTACTTGCTCCTCTACTTTCTTAGTTGACCGACCTTTTTTCCGTGAAGCACAATTTGACAGACTTAGGTCAAACCCTGAAAGTGTGTTTTCTTTCCCTTTTGAAGGTTACGGACATAAAAGGGTAGTCTAAGGACGTTGAAGCTGGTTTTAGAAATGATGTGAACAATCTCAGCAGTGTCTGCTCGCCGCTCAGCACTGTCCTAGGACTTGACTCAAGATTAAGCTAAAGATAAATTTGACCTAACGTACTTAAAGGGCTTTGCGAGCACACTCAACTTATTTACCCTTGCCGACTCTTTTACAGGAGCGTTGTAAATTATCGCTTTACAATTTGCTACAATAGTCGACCATTCTGCTTAGTTACCCTTTTGTGTTGCTATCTATATATGCAATTTTGATTCTGGTATTCATGCCAACTCCAATGCAGGCATGTCCCTACTTTTTCTGTGCTGTGATATTAGCATTGATTTGCTGAAATCGAAACAGGCTATAGTGTGGTGGTTAAAGTCGAACTCCTGTTGCTGCTGTCTGAGATGCAGAGACTCACTACACCAACTAACGATGGGAAGGTCAGCCTGTACTTGTGCTTGCGCTCTTCATTTGAGCACGAAGCTGAAATTTTTGATATCAAATTCATTACATGTACAAAGGTGTTAGAGAAGAGATTAATTCACCCAGATGTAGTTGTAATTTACACGTTTGTAAAATGTCGAACTACGTACTTCAATATAGGCTTAACTGGTTATGATTGTTAGTTTGTCACTCCGGCTTTATTTTTTTTTTTTTTACTGTTTTTGAGTGCTTGCGAGTTGCGAGTTTTATACTCCCTCTGTTCCAATCAAAGGTTATGATTGTTAGTTTTTCACTCGTTTTTTTTTTTTTTTTTTTTTTTTTTTTCCCCGTAGGGTTTTTTTTTTTAAAAAAAAAACCAAATTTTTAAATTATGAGATGGAAAATATCAAATATTTGCCCGGGATGAAATGGTTGTATTCATGAGTGCCCACATTCGGTTATATTACTTCTTGAGGTATAATTTTTTTTTCCAGGGTGATTTGAAAGAAATGAAAGTGTCCACGTTCATTCAAATAGGGAGCACATAAATTCACGGGCCAAATGTATTGGCACACGGGATTTATAG
>JAYMSF010002231.1:0-10605 GCA_036897335.1 Silene vulgaris
GATTTTGATTTGCCTTGGAGGAGGGAAAATGGATCCCTCCAAATCTCTCCCCCTCCATTTCCCTCCACCCTTATTTGTTATCCAAATAAGGGATTTTAAATTCCCCTACTCTCCCTTCCTTTCTTTTCCCTCCAAATTCCTCAATCCCATTCATAATTGGCAGGAGATAGTTTCACCCAGATTTAATGCATACTTGTTATGAAAGGGGGATGTTGATTCGGGATTACGGGGTACTTTAGTTCTTCTGCATTTTAGGTGGACCTCAATTCATTTGTAAACTTGGGACATGCTTGCTGTGTGGGTAATATTTTGGAAGGATAGCTTTTCTTTATGCTAATTTGCCGGTTCATTAAAGGGGATCCTAGTTATAGATCTCTTTATCTTTGGATAACGAGCAACTCACTCTGGTAACTCAAAGGCTCACGTCTATGACGGGATTAGAGGCTCCAATGTCCGCAACCTTTTCCTACCAAATGAAAATTGTATCAACCAACTGTAATTTCATAATACACGCATATGCTGTACATTTCATTGAAGAGTCATTTTGTTGTATTAATATTCCAAGGCAAATCATGGTTGAATTTTTGGCTCTTAACGGAAATGGAATTTTTTTTAGTAGCTTGCATAAAAAGGTAGAAGCCAAGACGTAGGGCAACTCGCGAAACAACAAAAACTTTACACTTTACGCTGTAATAGACTAAGAGTGCATTCCACCTATCGAAAATTGATACAGTACATCAAAATCACTGATTACATATCTTGTATGGGTTGACCAACACACTTTCTAAAGCTTATTTTCTCCATAATTTTTTTTGATGTTTCAGGACCCAGTGTACATAGGTGTTTCTTCATTTTTTTCCAATATTTGCTATTGAACGCGTATTCATCTTGTATTACTGTGTTATTATTGTATGAATGTATTACTGACTTTTTTCTCTTAAGCAATGGCAGAAGAGCAAGTTATTCTGTAGCTTCAATTCATGGTGCTGTGCTTGCGCTGACGGCTTGTGTCTTATCTATTCCATATGATATGCCAAGGTAAGCTCTAAATTTCCCAAGTTATGCATTGTCAGTGCTGCTAAAATGTTTAGTTGCTGACCGTACCGATTGAGATGTTCCAATCAATAGTGACTTAGTGAGGAAATGATATTGGGTGCATGCTTGCTAGGAGTTCTCATCCGTAAGATATATGCTTCGTTCAGTGGGTATTTTGAACTTTGCTTCTTAGTTGGTACACATCATTCAAGAACGGTCGCTGTGACATTTTATTAACATCCCTTGTTTTTTTTTTTAGTTTTTCCTCCTGTGTAATTTGTATATGATGGATTGATGAACCTATCAAATATCCTGGAAGATGTAAACGATACAATTCATGTATATGAACTAGAATCTAGATTCATCTAGTGCACAATTAAGGTTTCCTTTGCACTCACTAGCATTTACCGAGATATTCAAATTCAAATTCAAATGCGTTAATTGTTGCTTAAGCGGTTTATCCATTTTTTTTATTGTTAATTATGTATATACAACACCATTAAATCTTTAAATACTCTAACTCAACGGCTTCTGCTCAAGGTAAAGAAAAGTTGAGATCAGATGTGTACTTGCTTGCATTTTCAACTTCTAGAATATACCTGGATGACTCATAATGAAATTGTGTGAAGAAACAAATCGAATGACTGTTGCTTCGCAATTTTTGAAATTGAGACAGTGTAACGAGCCATTTAGCTTTGTTCCATCATATTGAAAAATAAATTTTATTGCAAATGGGGAATATTATAAACAATGTTTATAAATAATATTTTGGTGTAGTTGGTTGCCGGAGCATGTCACCTTATTAGCTCGTTTTGTGGGTGAACCGTCCCCTGTGAGATCAACTGTCACTAAGGCTGTTGCAGAGTTTCGAAGAACCCATGCAGATACATGGAATGTCCAGAAAGATAAATTCACTGAGGAGCAGCTAGAGGTAATCAAATGAATCATGCAATTTTAATCGAATCTAAATTCGCATGCATGTTATGCGTTATTGGGGAGCTCTTTATTAATGAACCCATATTGGCTGTTTTGCAGGTTCTTGCTGATACATCATCTTCATCATCATATTTTGCTTAAGATCTTTCATAGAAAAATTTAGAGGCTTTGGTAAAGCAATCATAGACCCATTTTATTTACATTTGTAAAGCTCGGATCAAAGTTGAAATACATTATTTATCAATAAACTAGAGCTACCTATTTGTGGGATTCTCAATTCTCTCTGTGTTTTTTTAAAATTTTTCCTGTGGGATGTTTATACCATTGGGTTCATCAGCTCATCTGATGGTAAATCCCACAGGACACAGTCAGTATTAAATATGCCATGTCCATTTCTAATCTCCTTGACAGCTTGAGATTCTTCACCATTATCATCTTCCAGTTTCAAGTGTCCGAGTGGGTCCCCTGCTGTAGACGTGCTTCCAGTACACATGCTTTGGCTCCATGGTGAACCATTGTCTTCACGGCCAAAAGGTGGACCATACTGAAACGCGCTAAACGTGTTATTACAGGCTCCACTGGGGTGGGTCGAAGTTGCTCCGTTGGATTCCCAAGGTTGGTTCATTATCATTTCTGGCTGTTGTTGTATAGCTCTTGATAATCCAAGTTTGATCTTCTCTACTGTGTCCTCCTTTGCCTCTGATTTGTTCATAACATAGTGGCCATTGCTATTGCCATTAGTATTGCCCTGTGAAACCATAGGACCCACTTGGAAGTCAATGCGCTTCTTTGTAAGTAGATGGAGCATTTCATCCTTGAAGCAGCCTAAGGCTGCTTCTGATAGGTTTGCGACCTGTGGGGGTCCCAATGTCGTTGCAATCTCTGCCATTAGATGTGAAAATGACTTGTGTGTTACTGGGTCAATTCCCATTCCTGTCAGCTTCTTCTTAAGCTTTGTATTCCAGTGGTTTTTGACATCATTGTCTGTGCGCCCAGGTAACTGAGCAGCGATTAGAGACCACCTGTGATATTTTGATTAAGACTCTTGTTTAGAGTTTTAAGTAGTGGAACCGTAGCTAGTAAAGACAATTAAGGGTACCTGTTGCCGACAACGGCATGAAGCTTCATGATGGTTTCTTCTTCCGTTGGCGAGAACTGTCCGTGCTTTAGATCAGGTCTAAGGTAGTTGGTCCATCTCAACCTGCAACTCTTTCCACATCGTTGGAGACCTACACAATTATATAGTTTTAAAAGTGAGTATATCTATACTCTGTTCTTTGTGTCAATGTTTTTTTTGGTTTTGAAATAAGGAAAGAAACTGACCCGCATTTTTTGGAATTAGGCGCCAATTGCGAGTACCGTGTTGAGCAATGTAGGAAGATAGCTTGTTATCCTCTTCGGGAGTCCATTGTCCCCTCTTTACATTTTCCTTCTCACAACACGGAATTCTGCCCATATCCTTACCCTTTAAAAGCCTAAATTTGAATAAAAATGGGTTTTGGTGTCTTACTATAATCAGTATAGTACCAAGTGTGAAATAAAAGAAGAGGTATAAATTAGTAGAATAAAGAAGGATGGTGGTAGTAGAATAAGGGTTGGAGGATAAAAGAGTGATTTTTATAGTATAGTAAAATAAATAAAGGCAGAAGTGAAGCGCACAAGAAATGAAGGAAAAAGAGGGAGGGAAAGTGCATGAGTTGAATAAAGAATTCAACGCCATAGAGAGTGTGTGGGAGGGAGGAGAGGAGAGGCTGGTAGCTCACCCATATGACACCTGGTCAACATTGCGAAAGCGCACGTACACTTTTGCCTTTTCATTCATCATTTGGGATTTGAGATTTGAGATTTCATTGTATAGGGAGATTATTGCACGAATGTGTGTGTATGTGTTGGTAGATGTTCAGATCTCTTAGTTCTTCATACAAATCTGCATCTTCTTTCTTGGTTGCTAATGTCATGTGTGGAGATACACTGCCAAATTGTGTCTTTGTTCCGCCTTGTTTTAGTTTTACTTTCTGTACATGTTTATCCTATTATAGGCTATAATATAAGGGATTTAAGAAGCAGAAGAAATAGACTCAGGTCCGTGTTCTTCAAAGGACGGATTATAATTAACGTGTCGTCTTAGGTTGTTGTACCTCTCTGAGAAGTTAGAAATAATTGATATGTCCATTCCTAGATTTTAAGCCTATGAACGTGTTTTCCGTGAGGTTTTCAGTGTGCATTGTAGAATATTGCCAAAATGTCATTGGCATTGTAGAATACATCCAGTATTTTCAGGCATTCAGCATGATTTTTGTTGAACTGGAAAAGATGATTTTATTCTCAGCCGATAAACATTGATGTGCAAAGAGAATTAATGGATGTATATTCTCGTTGTACATCATGCATTGATTCTTCGACTTCCTTTTTTTACGGTATATATGCGGGCTTCCGATTCTCCTGATTATCATGTAAATCGACTATGATAATAAATGACATCATTTTCATTTAGCGGTATTACGTGCAAAATGTTGGTTGCCTCTACTTGACGAGGGCACCCAACACACATTTTACTCATCAACCACGTACGTTTCCTCAGCCGATAACCAAATACATAAGCCGGTAACAAACTAACAACTGTGGTATTGTCAGCCGATAACCAAAGATTTATTGTAGCCATGTGATCAGAAACACATTTTAAATGTTCGTTTTTGCAATGTTTTTTTAATGTTGAGTTAGCTTCAGACAAGTTTGAGTAACCTTTGAGCGGTCAGTGTCATCAGATTCGTAGTCTTCCCATGGTTTGGTGTCTATGCAGTTGAGATGTTCACTTATGTGAGTGCAGTAGGTCTTGCTTGCGACGGGTATTTTGTGAGAGAAAATGGGTAGAGGGGACAAGAGGGGCACCCCCATGTGCTTCTCCACTCACCCTTGATGGGTATTTTGTGAGAGAATATGGTATCCGTCACTCATTTGTGACGGATAGTGTCCGTCACAAATGAGAATTTGTGATGTGAGTTATACGTGTTGGATTACTATACAGAGTTGTAGTGATCAGCCGCGAAGTGATTTAATCCAAGCCTGACGATGGTGGGAGTTTTTTTTTTTTTTTGTCAGCAATAAAAGATTTCAAATGATAAGCTGATAATAGGAGTAGCATTCTAAATTATGAGGCACCTTGTTTAACGATCTTGGCATAAAACTTGAAACTAATACACAGTGGAACATAGGTAAAAGATGGTTGATGTGATCGAGAATCCCCTTTGTACGGTGGTGGTCTTGTATGATGGGAGCATAACTTGTAACAATTGCATTTATTTACAAATCTCACTTGTTAACACAAGTGATTGACGACAATAAAGTAACTTTCCTTGAAACCCCATACAATATTCCTTGATATCGGCCTCCTTCCGTATAATTATCAAGGACAAATTACAAATAATCACCATGTATTTGCGTATTTTTACAAGGAAACTTAGCATACTAGAGTCAATTATCTAATTCATTCAAAATAAACTGATTGGATTCGGTAATCATGGCCGATTAAATTGGATCAATTGATTTGGGGATTTAGGGTTTGAAAGTATAAATTCCTTTGAGGGAAATTGGGTAACATTTGATTGAATATGGGTGGGGTATGTTATGTTTGGGTAAAGTCAAGTGAATGTAAGTAAGTGGGGGTAATATAGGTATTTCGCATAAATTTTTCATTAGCAGTCGGAAAATATGAAAAACGAGTATTGGTTCAATTATACGGTGGTGATTGGGGAGTATACGTAAAACTATGGGGGTTATTTGTAAAAACATAAATACGTGGTGGTTATTCGTAAAAATACGCAAATACATGGTGGTTATTTGTAATTTATCCAATTATCAATTACTCGTACTCCGTATGATTTATTAATCTATTATACTTACTATTATATTGGTATAGTCGGCAACTATTTTTTGTATGAAGATGGGACAAGGACGATATTTTAGAGGAAATAGTTGAGACTCGAGGGTAGAGAGACAAATAAAAGTGAACGAGCATAAATGGTTTTGAATTGAATTGCTAGTAATTTGGCGGTCCGGTTTCTCTCCATTATCTCTCAAACAGTCCAGATTTTATTCTGGAACGATCTAACGGTCACGTGTTTTGATGAGGTGAAGAAAGTATAATAATTTTATAATGATGTATTAGGACTTTAGGAGTAATGGACTATCCATTATTTTTGAGGATAATAAAGAGGATCCTCACTCGTAATTTGGTATACGAAAAATCAAAGCGAAACAGCTTGGAGTTCTAGAAGGCATGTGAGATGTGACCCACAAAGTAAAGTACACTCCTATAAGTGTGTGATTAAAGTAGCGACAACTAAAAGTAAAGTACCCCACATGTAATGGCAATACGGAGTATTATTGAATTGAAAGGGGTACATTACATCACTTGACTTGTTTCCATTTCTTGTATGCCAATTGCCATGTGCTTTGCCCCCCAACTAGTCTTACGAAGGACAACATTATTAGATTAAAGGCTCGACATTAATCCAAGGTTAGATTAGATTGCATTTCATGTGATGTCATTGGATTACATCTAACCAAAGTAATGCTTAACAATCAAATTCAATAATATTACCACTACTTCTAAGACATTCCTTGCATATTTAATTGATCTTGAGTATTTACTGAGTGTTGATAACACCTATCTGAAATACATGTAATAATATAACATTTACTTTGTACTTGAAATAATATGGTTACTTCATATTTAATTAATATTCTCACAGTATGGGTAGCAAAATACTCTCTCCTGCCTAGAATAATTGTCACATTTGTCAATTTCGTCTACCCACACAAATGTCTCATTTGTCATATTTGGACATGTTTTTTTACTATCCTACCCTCTGCTCTTTTCATTATTTACAACCCAACCCACTCTTAACTCATTACTTTTCATTATTTAACTCACTTTCTTCTTACCCCAAACAATATTATTCATTATTTAACTTCATTCCTTAATTTCCGTGTCATTTTCATTTGGGACAGTTATCTTAGGTAGGAAGGAGTATATCTTGAGAGAATTAGAAATTTGAGAGGTGTGGTAAGATTAAAAATTAGAGAAAAAAAAAAACTTATATTAGACCGTTATGTGTGTATAATGGACATTTAAAAATTCAATCACGTGATTACCTATATGGCTATATATGATGGTATGATGTAAAACAAATATAATTGGTGATATTTTATATTTATGTTCACAGTTGGATTTTGTTTCTTTCTCTTTTGTTCGTAGGAACTTAAATAAGGTCGCACATGAATTTGCTCATGTGAGCCCTTGGATTGTTGGTCGACGTAGGTGGGTAGACTCGTATCCTCATTGTATTGTTGCGTTGGCTGAGGCCGATTTATTGGAATAGTAATATATGTCCGCTTTGGACCTTTTAAAAAAAAAAAAAATTGGTGATAAGATAACAACTAAGGATAATTTCTAGACAAACTAATATTTTATAATATTGGGCTAAATATTGAGAAACAGTAAATTATCGAAATTACATTGAAATGACATTGAGGGGTTTGTTGGTCAAATCCACGTTGGAGGAAGAGTACAATAGTTTGCAAGAGTTCAAAAAGACTCGTATTAACAAAGCTAATTTTGGTGATAATAATACCAAATTTTTTCAGTGTCATGCAACGATTAAACGTAGTAGAAATGGTATTAAGCAATTCATAAATAGGAATGGTGCTTGTATTACTGATCAAGACCTTATTAAACAAGAAATTTCAGACGAATTTAAGCAGAGATTTACCAAAAATCAACTTTGTTCTTTCGACAAAGATGAAGATTTCAAGTCTATTAGTAACATAATTACAGATGAAGATAACAATTTTCTTACAAGTAATATTAGTATGGAAGAGGTTAAACAAACTGTGTTTAATCTAGCTGCAAATAAAAGCCCAGGTCCCGATGGTTTTCCAGCCGAGTTCTTTCAAAAATATTGGGATATTGTAGGAAATTCTGTTACCAAAGCAGTTTTAGCGTTTTTTCATTCTGGTAATTTACTAAAAGAAGTAAATCATACTTTTATAGCTTTGATCCCCAAAGTCGATAATCCTCAAACAGCTAACCATTTTCGCCCTATTAGTCTTTGTTCAACAATTTATAAAATTATTTCGAAAATCATGGCCAATCGCCTTCGGAGTGTCTTGCATAAGATCATTCACCCTTTTCAAGGTGCTTTTACACCTAACCGCTTCATTCAAGATAATATTCTCTTAGCACACGAGATCTTTAACTCTTTTAAACGTAAAAAAGGCAAAGGAGGTTGGATTGCGATTAAACTTGACATGGAAAAAGCGTACGACCGTCTAGAGTGGGACTTTATTGAGGAAACTTTTAAGCAAATGGGTTTTAATGCTAAATGGATTTCTTGGATTATGGAGTGTATAAAAACTGTCTCTTTCTCGATATTAGTTAATGGAACGCCTGGAGACGTTTTTAGACCCACTAGGGGTATTCGACAGGGAGACCCACTTTCGCCATATATCTTTATTATGTGCGCCGAGATTTTAGCAAGATCTCTACAAAAAAATAGTGAGTTCAGTTCTAGTGAGATTGGTATTAGAATTGGATCTGGGGTGGAGAAAATCCCGTTTCTTACTTTTGCAGACGATACTATCATTTTCGCAAAAGCCTCAAACCAGAGTTGTAGAACCATTAAGTCTATTTTAGACAAATTTTGCACGATTTCAGGACAATTTGTTAATTTTAACAAATCTACTTTTCAATGCACTAGAAATATTGATCGTTCTCTTCGTGAATCCTTTAGGGGCATTCTTCGTATGAACGAGGAAGCTCATTTGGGTAAGTATTTAGGATGTCCTATAATAGACGGTAGAGTAACTAAAAGTACTTTCGACAGTATTATTCAATCTTCTTGCACTCAATTATCGAAATGGAAAGCGAATTCATTATCGCAAGCAGGTAGACTAGTGTTGATCAATGCAAATTTAGCCGCGAAGGGAACCTTTCAAATGCAAAGCTTCCTCCTCCCCTCATCAATCCATAAGAGATTAGATAAGATTAATAGAGACTTTCTATGGAATAAGAGTCCTTCCCAGCGCTCCCCTAATTTGATTGGTTGGCAAAAGGTCTGTCTACCGAAATCAATGGGTGGACTCGGGATAAAATCTTCGGAAGCAGCTAATAAAGCCCTCCAAATGAAACTTCTCTGGAAAATTCTTATGGAGAAGGAAAGCATATGGGTCAAAGTGATAAATAAAAAATACCTGAGAAATTGTTCACTATTTGAGCATAAACCTAGTCCAACCTCTTCGTGGCAATGGCGTAAGCTTATGAGCCTTAGGACTCTATTTAGAAAAGGGTTGAGATGGCAGGTAGGTAATGGTAGCAACATTAAATTTTGGACTGATAATTGGGTGTTTTCACACCCGCTAACCAGTATTATTAGTGATGATAGTAATTGTGACTATAACCTTTTGGTTAAAGATTTCATAACCTCTGATAAACAATGGGATACTCATAAATTATCTAATTTTGTGGATATCGACATTGCGAATCAGATTACTAATATTCCAATACCGCATAATGATATTCCTGATAACCTCATTTGGGGGTTGTCCGTGGATGGTGATTTCTCTACCAAAACAGCAACATGGTTAGCGCAAGGTTTGTTCGATCAAAGTCGTCACAAATGTGAATTTTCATGGATTTGGAAAATGGATATTCCACCAAAGTTAAAATTTTTTCTTTGGAAAGCCTGTGTTGATGGCCTCCCAACGAAAGACAGGCTCCTTCGAAGTCATGTTGATGTTCCACCGAATTGTGTTATGTGTAATCATTCTATTGAAGATAAGGATCATTTTTTCTACAAATGTCCCTTGATTGTTTCTGCTATCCAAAGCTTGGATATTATTAGCTTTAACAAGTTTCTGACGAATTATGATAATATTGTAAGTCAAAGCTTTCTTATGAAACTTAATTATCTTAAAGACGTAATGCCAAATCATGATTTCATTAAGATTATCTTTATTTGGTGGAATGCATGGTTCCATAGGAATGACATTATTTTTAATAATGTTCCTTTAAACATCAGCAAACTTATTCTATTATGCGACAACAGCATCAAGACTTGGAATGTGACTAGACATAAGGATCTCATCAATCCTGAGAAAGACGAGTCAGCTAAAAACACTAATAGTAAGGAAGAAATTTGGTGGGAGAAACCTAGAAGCGGTTTTCTAAAGCTAAATTTTGACGGATCAAAATTAAATGGAGATAAAGCTGCGCTAGGATATGCTATAAGAGATCATAATGGTAAAATCGTTGTGATTGGAGCAAAAAGGTGTGGATCTAACAGTATTCTTGTTGCGGAGGCTCTTGCCTTAAAAGAAGGTATTTTAGCCGCCAAACAATTAGGAATCGCTAAGTTAATTGTGGAAGGTGATAACTTGTGTGTCATAAACTCAATCCGTAACACTTGGCAAATTCCCTGGGAAATTTCTAGCATTATCAAAGATGTGAATTTAGATCTTCTCTCTTTCGATGAAGTGATAATTCAACATTGCTTTCGTGAAGCCAATAAAGTTGCGGATTTTATGGCTTCTATTGGACATTCGTGTCCGTCTCTTTCGAGGTGGTTTGATAGCCGG
>JAYMSF010002232.1:0-10602 GCA_036897335.1 Silene vulgaris
CGCGTAGTCAATAACTAGAATTTGTTCGAAAATGAGGTTAAGCAAATTATATCATCATACAAATTTGGAATCATTATAATAAAATGACGCGTCCCTGTATTTTTAGGTGCAACTTTCAAGCAGGAATCTATCTCATGCATGACTAGCCTATGAGATCGCGTTACGTAATACGTTAATTGGAACATTTGGGAGGACAATACTAAGATAAGCTTATATTCCTTGGCTTGCTTTTTCAAAGATGCATGCGTGATGGATCAGTGTATGCATGTCATGGCGCCAACGGCGATAAAGAACCTGTAACATAAAAAAAAATAACAAAAAAATTTAACTTATAAGTAGAAAAGCTAATGTTACAGAATTTTAAGAATGAAAAGAGTCTACGTAATAATAATCTCACCTTTAATTTAGTGATATATATCAGTTAAGATTATATGTTCCACTTTTATGTTTCATCTTGTGTCTCTTCACCTAAAGATCTTGACACATCATACATAAAATAATAGAAATGGTAATACTATACGTCAAAGTGTTTATTTGTCAATAGGAGAAGTGATGTGATATAAGATGAGACACGAAATGGGACATAAGATCTGCACTGGATATATAGTGGATGTGTATCAATTTATAAATTGTTCTTTAGTTTTGGCACAAAGATTAAGGAAAGAGGATGGGGGCAAATTACTACATAACAAGTTTACCAAATTGAGTGTGAATGATCAAATTGCTCATCAAGTTTATTCTTGGTCGAGACACCCAAAAATGTAATTGGATAAGAAATAACCGGGGAGAGAAGTTTATATGATCAATAATTCGATGCACTCGTATCCGATAAATTCTTACAAAAGCTTGTACTCTTGTAGGACACAAGTCCAATTTTCTTTATGAAAGAGGGCAAAACAAGTTGTTGAGATATGTGTCGATAAGTTATGATATCGACTATCATAATTTGGGAATACGATATATTCAATATGTTGTAGAGAATAATATAATACAGTTATCGATATTAAAAGATACTTGGTAGTACTATATATACAAGCAACAAACTAGCTCAAATCACCAACATTACCACAAAGTAGCAACAACAAGGGATTAGTGGCATTAGCCTTTGCAAACCATGCCTCGTGCTAGGGCTTCTAAATACAAATCTTATGAAGAATCCGAGGACGACGATGACTATGATTCCCCACCGCCACCTCGGAGGAGGGGTAGCAAGGCGGCTTCCAGCTTTAACTTTAGTACAGGTGGCAACTCAAATGGATCTGGCACTCAGACCACTGGAGGTATCTTAGCTGGTAATTCTCTTTTTTCCGGACCGGATAATCGGAAATATATAGGAAGCAACGGGAAAAACCACACTTTCAGTGGCAACTTTTAAGTACCCACTACCCAGTTCTTGTGTCTTGTGTTAAGGAAGTGTATGAAGTATTTACGTACTTTTTTTTTTTTTAACGTAAGTATTTACGTACTTAATATAATCATGTGCGACAATTAGTTCGAGAAGATCGACAATTGTACCCCTATATATATGCCTTAATAAATAAGAATGGTTTATATGTTAAGACTAAGATTTGATTTGTATGAACTTAGCTTGTGCACCGTTCCATTTCTTAGTTTTACATGCTCCCCTGTATCGTCGTTTCAATTAGAGATCGTCCACAATAATTAAGGGGGAGTGAAGTATTGGAAAGGTATAAGTTTTGAAGATACCTTTCTCCCTCAAGCGTGTATCTCAATTTCACTCGCTATTAGAAATATTAATGAGACGAGACTAAAACTAATTACCTGAACTATTTACATAGTTAGGGGAATACCGGCTTTCATCTCAAGCTACCAAAATATATCAGTATCAAATAACACTGTAATGAATTCATTGCATTCAAGCAGTGTCAGGTGGTTATCAATGACTCAAGAGAATTAGATTCTGATCATCCAAAGCTTTCAAAATGATGTTGATTCGCGTAGTCAATAACTAGAATTTGTTCGAAAATGAGGTTAAGCAAATTATATCATCATACAAATTTGGAATCATTATTATAAAATGACGCGTCCCTGTATTTTTAGGTGCAACTTTCAAGCAGGAATCTATCTCCGCAACTATTTCTCATCCCGTCATCCGTTTCTTGCTTCTTTCCGATACACAGTGTATAGTTAATGGAATATACAATGCGTATTCTTTAAACACAGGGCTCTCGTAATCATTCTCTTCATATCACTGAACTAATCCTCCTCCAATCCGTACAGATTTCTGTTGACATAATGCTGCTACTAATTACACTCTTCATATCAGCAAGGTTTGACAGTCGCCAAACACAACGATCATGTGTTTTTCTCGCTGCTGTTTCGTATGTTTCTGTTGATGACTGCTAATCTATTCCAATTAAGAAGACAAGTTTTTATTACTTTTAGGATGTAGTTGTGTACATCAAAGATAGGAATTGTATGTTTGGGGTTAAAATTTCTAGACTATGTTAGGGTTAAAATTTTCATTTTGTCAAAAGGTACTGAACAAGCTAGTCGACTAAGTTTCAGATTTTGGATAAAAAAAAACATAGAGCATAATCGAGCATTTCATTTACATCATATTTTTGAACGAGTTGTATTTGGATCGGCCATCCACTCATCCCTGTATCTACATCACTGCATAACTTACATAATTAATAAAGCATACTCGAGCTAGATTGACCGCTAAGGAGAAATAATGTGAATCAAAGGGGCCGTAAAATAGTGCTTTACTTATTTAAAGCAAGGAGTTTATAGTATAGCAAGGTAATTAGGCTCCACATTGAATGAATTGCTGAGAGGAAAAAATAAAGAAAAAAACTTTGCAACAACATTCTTGTGTTTGTTTCCAAGAAGGAAATTATCAGAATCTACAAAGAAGGCTCTTCCAGGGGAATGTCTCTTTATGCAGAGTTTTTGCACTCAGGTGCTCTTCATTTGCTGCAATTAACAAACAAGTTCAATTTATATCAGCAAATTGGTATGTACTATGTTGGCATAGTTGTCGTACCAGTGTAGGCCATCGTTTAAGAATTGGTTAAACTAGGCGAAACAAGTACTTACTCGTTTCTCTTCTTCGATTTTGGCCTTGATGAAAGAGTAGGCGGCTACACCAGCTATAGCAATGCTAGTTCCGATGGCTGTTTGTGTCGAAATCTTATTGCCTGCAACGACACATTCATTAGTATAGTAACAAAGGCATAAAACCAAGTAAGCTAAAGGAGAAGCTCTTCAGGAAAAGAGAGAATAATGTAACTAAAAATGGTTTCGAGAAAGGAACTTACCAAAGACAATGATGGAGAATCCAATGACAAACACTCGTTTCAATACATTGCCAACAGCATGAGTAAGCGGTGCCACCCTCTCCAAGGTGTTGGTAGCCAGCTGCATCAAAAAGAGGCAAAAAAAAAAAAGGTTAAAATTTTATCTTTTGTGCTTAAAATTTAATAAACAAAAATGGATCAAGAAACATTCACACTTTAAATTATGTCGCTGCAATCTGTCATTATGATTTTCAATGTATATTGGTCGGGGATAAGCTGCCAATAACCTCTCTATGTTTTCCACCCCGTATAGGTAAAGAGCCTTCGAGCCAAAGAAATATCGTAGTGGTAAGGGGGTGATTTTTCCACACATTTGTGTCCTTTTGTTTCCCTGAAAAATGTAGGTCAAAGAAGGCCTACCCCGATCCAAGGGCAAGGCATATCACTGCCTTTGTGAGGGATTTACATGTCTTTCCTAAGGTAATTATGCTGAACTTGGGCTCAGCAATAGAATAATGAGTTTAGTAAGCGAAACAGAAATAGTATGACAGTAGAAGATGTAGATGAACCTGGTTGTAGAGATGGTAAAACATTCCAACCCAGAAGAGATCAGAGATGAATTTGGTTAAACCAACTTTAGCAATTGCATCGTTGAATCCGTGCTTCAGTAGTTGAGGACCCTCAACCTGTAAATAAAGATCATATTATGAGGGGAAAGAAGCATGCGAGCCTTCACATAAACGCAATGGTGTCAGATTAGACTTACAATTATAGCAGGTGGGAGGCAGACAAACAGAGCAATGATGGAAATGTAGGCATAGAGATTGGTACTGTCCATGTCAGTCTGAAAGAGCAAGCACAATGTTAGAACAATTCAGCATGTATTGACCATGCCGGACAACGGCAAATTACTAATTAAGTTTAAAGAGAAGTTTGATTAACCATGGCTTTTTTGGAGTAAATACTCCTGTAGGTGAAAGAGATGTTTGAAATCATGGCGCTAATGAAGCCCAGCCAGTTGAATGACAGTTCAGTTAGTGAAGCCATTGACACACCTGCAATTGTTTAGAACATTACTATGAGCTTAAACATTCTTAATGAAAGGGTGATTTTGAACCTGAAACCTAAAAAACCCCTAACCTCAATCTTTTAGCTACTTAAGTCTAACCCAACCCAAGAAACTCGACATTGTAGAACCTACAAATATCATGAACCAAAACCGACTCCATGATGACTTCACACAGACTGAAGTACTACTGAACCCAAACTAAAAACAACTGATAAAAAATGATCACTACCAAACCCAAGATGACTCGAAGGGTGTAGTTGACCTAAAGACCCGAATCTATCATGATCCAATCTGAAAGCAACCTTACTCACCCGATTTCCAGCTCTACAACATTTTAACTACCATGTGAGATCTCAGTGATTCAATAAACAAATGTAGTGTAAGTACTAAGTAGTGTGTATGATAATGCATATAAAGGAAGACATACCAAGAACAACGGGAGCCAAGGAGAGCCAGAGCGTGATAGGAATAGATTGCCCAAGTATGAACTGAGAAGCAGCGGCATTGAAGAAGGGCTCAAGGGCTACATGAAAAAGTACTCATCAGTGTTGCGAAAAGAACACTGCAGCAGGTATTAAGATTACAGTACAAGGCAAGCAGAATAACCTTTGACAGTGTGGGTGAAAGACACAGCAACTGCAGCAAAAGAAACATTGCTGGTTACGTGGCCTAATGCGTGACATACAGCTACTGGAATCAGCAGCTTCAGCAGGTTTCCGTCAATGGGCTACATTGACACAGAAAACTCTTTACAAAGATGCCCATAGTTTCTATACTTACATTTCAGCTATCATGCTAATAGTATCATACACATGCTTAAAAATATTAGCTAATAAACAAAGTTCTATACACAGAAGACATTTCAAAGTGCTGATATTTGGGCAGTCATGTTATAACATCATATGAAGTATGCAGTAATATGATACGATACAACAACATTACCCCACTACCTTGATGGCTCCCGTAAATTGTATGATATTTACAAAAACCAAGATAAAATATCAATGTAGTGTGATATGATATTGTATTACAATCGAAAATCATTTCAAAATGGGCTGAAAGTTAGTAGTCGCGCTAGAGTTAAAATAGTTATATAGTTATATGAACTGTTTCATTGTTGTTCTCACACAATATTAATTTAACTAATGTCCTGTGTCCATCATAGTATGTCTATGTTGAATGTACTCTTTAATTAATAAGGTAATCAGTAACTAATCTTCACCAATCTGAATAACCAAATATGTATGACGATGTAAAATATACTCCGTAGTAACAAACAATTTCTCGTTCGTCTGACCCGTACTTTACATATATGGTAAGCACACACTTGTGTTAGTGGTGTAATAATGTTGATAGGTGATGAAAATATCCTTATTATTCCTTTCGTCTTAATCATTTGTTTAACTTTTATAGTTTGTAAACAAATAATTGAGACGGAGAGAATAAGTTAAGAAAAGATCGATTCCAAATGCATATCACAAATAATGGAGTTGATACTTGTATGATTGGCCTGTGTATGATTACAAATATTCCCAGATAAAACGAGTGAGAGTGACATCCACAGTATGTATGCACCACAAAGCTAAATTGAAAATAGAGTATACGGGTCTGGGTGGAGAATCAACTTACAGCACGTTTAGGAAGGCCCACGGTCCAGCTCGCTAAACAGTACACCACCCCGACCAACAGATGGATAACCGACACGAAGCTGCATCGAACATCTCATTTAATGATAACGATGAAATAAATATCATTGCGTAAAAGGAGTGTATTGAACTGAATAGGGAAAGGGTACTTACTAGGGATAAGGGAAGTAATTGTATATCTTCTTGTTGAGGATGTTGAATATCACATTCAAAAAGTACCTTCACAACATAAATAACACATTTCATGTCAACAATTAGTAGTATAACTAAATGATTAAGATTCTTCATGTACGAAAATTATACTCCGTATCAAACAATATTAATGTAAGATCAACGAACTAATACGATAAGTAGTCTATAACTAAATGTAAAATTATACTAGAATCAAACAATATTTAATGTTAGCTACTCCGTATAAGCTAGGAAAATGTTAATTATCCCTTTGAACTAGTTAAAGAGGCAATATAATACGGAGTATAGTTTTATTTATCGTAAGCTAGCTATGTAGAAGCAATTAGTCCATTAACAATAAAGTCCAATCGTCAAAACTAAGAAGTACTTGAGCTCTCATCTTTACACTTGTGTAGATCAATGATCATGGCAAAGTATCGAGAAGTCAAATTATAATTTTCAATTACACAAATGTATGTACGGAGTATTATGCGACATCACATTTTGAATCACAAATACGGAGTATTTATGTAAGGTGGTTTACATAAACATACTCTGTATTATAAAATGGTTATTTGACAATTATTATTTAACCGACATAAATCATTATTTAGTAATTAAATCCGTCAAAATAAAGATAAAAATGTACGATGGTAAACCTTGCCACCTTTTCAAAAAAACGGATTCCAATTCACGTATATAATCCGTACTCAATTCTAATTTAAAGTATTCCAATTCACATAAACTTGAATTATAATACGCAAACAATGCTAATTACCGAGGACAGGTATCTACTTACCACATGAAGAAGAAAAAACCGGTGGTAAGAGCCGGGTACTTCTGCAGAAGTCCGACTTTAGCCTCCCTGATCATAACCAAAAAAAAAAAAAAATACATTAGTCACATCACAAAGCCCGGTTCAAACCGGGTTCGTACAAAGGGGAACGGACCTCACCCGGAACCGCTCCCTTCAGCAGCAGCACAACAAGGCTGAACAGCAATCTTCTCCCTTCTACTAACCGGTCCACTCTGAGCCGACGGTTCAAGAAGCAGAACCGGCCTCAATTGTCTACCCCATACCAAATTCCCGCCATCCTTAATGGCTCCCACCATCGCCAACGGCTTCAACCCAAGGGCGCCACCGAAACTCGTCACCTCTCGTCGCGGCTTACATAGCCGTGGCAAGCCAGCGATTGCGGTGGCGCCTGACAACACTCGTGACTCCATGAATGTAGGAAAGTATGTATGATAGCAACTGGCTAACTAGAGTGTATGATCAGAGCAATGCGGAGGTTATAAACCAAGTAACAAATTGGGTCGTGAGTTACTTGAGGTGGAGCGAGGTTTGGGACCCACAAAGGGAGTTATGGTGCGTTTGATCAAGTGAGGTGGACGGCTAGGATGTGTTGAAGAGGTGAGTATATAGGAGAAAATGAAGGTGTGATCATAAGATGAGGAATTAAAAGTTGTGGCGGGATGTTCGTGATAACCTTATCCGTGAATGCTTCTTAGTGTATGGCTCCTGTTAGATTGTCTTCACTCCTTAAGAACCATTTTCAACCCTCTTATCTCTTTTGATTGCTTTGTTCTTGTTTTTGATACATACATGTAGACCTGGCAAATCGGTGGATCGGGTCGGGTTTGAGCCGAGTTAATTTTGGGTCGGGTCATTTCTGGTCTGTAGATTTCGAATTTGGTCAGGTCATTTCAGTTTCGGGTCAACTATTATCACGTTATTTGTGGATAGTAATAAGTTTGCAACAATAAACTTTTGGGTCGGGTTATATTGGGTGCGGGTCGAGTCTTGAGTTCGGATGTCGGATCGGGTTTGGACCGAGTGCCGGGTCATTCGGATCGGGTTCGGACCGAGTGCCGGGTCATTCGGATCGGGTCAATTTTACCAAGTCTACTTACATGCATACTATTACAATTAGATTTTTTTCTTATACTCCAAATTAGTTGTTTTTGTTGAGTTACAAGTGTAGTTATCATAAACGGTTTCACGTAGAACCAGACAAAGTTATTAAGTGAAATAGCGGCTTTAAATAAATTACGGAGTAACTTGTTAGACCATCCCTAAGCAAGGTCATGAAGCAAGGTCAATTGTTTGGTCATGTTTAATGACTTAATTAAGCTAATTAATTGGTGACCAAATGTGTGAATTTGTGACCAAATACAATAAAATGTCAATTTGTGACCATACTTGAATAAAATTGACCACTTTTGTGACCTTATAAGGTGCTGTTTGGTCAAGCTTTTAAAGTGTTTTTCAAACTTAAAAAGCACTAGCTAGGCCAAACACTATAAATTAAGGATATGTAAAACTACTTTTAAAAAGTTAAAAAGTGATTATAGACCCCCAAAAGTAGAAGTAGATATTTTCTACTTCTCATTCTACTTTTCACAAAAGCTACAAAAACCCCAATTATTTATTATTCTTTTTTATTTGTTATTGTTTTTTAGGCATGTATAATTACAATTATTTTGTCTAAATTTTCTGAATATTAATATAGTACGAAGAATATTTAGCAATTGTTCATAATTCCATCGATACTTCTCTTATGAATATGAGGCAATTTTAAACTTGGTATTTGTATTTGTAATTTCGATTTGACAAGTGTGTGGGAAATTATAATTTTGATTATCGAGTGATTACATAATGTTTTTTAAACATTAGTTTTTTATTCAAATGATGATTCTACAATTAATATAAAAAAAGTTGGATGGAAGTAGTAGCTAGGCCAAACATAAACTTTTGATTAGAAACCATTTTTTCAAAATTTTGGCCAAACGATCAAAACTTTTCCAAAAAGTAACTTGTAAATAAACTCCTTTAAAAAAAGAAAAGCTCTTTTCCATAAACAAGGCCAAACAGCACCTAAGTCATATGTGTCCAAATTCTATTGGTGGAACAGTCTTTATTTATTTATTTTGGCAACTGATAAAAAGATTCCTAATATATCCTCATGGCTCGACGAGCAAGGCTTGAGCTTTGCCATTCTGGTCCCTGCAAACATAACAAAAACTACGACAGTGAAAACTAGCAGAAATAGCATCAAAGTATTCCAGAATTCCTTTGATCCTGTGATTAATGCACTCCTTTTTCGCCCGCTGGTTCAACAACTATAGGCAATATGATGAAACTGCTAAGTGCAGGAAACCTCTATCAAGGGCCCATTCAACAATAGTTTTTAGGATTATTTCACAGCAATAATCCATCCTATTGCTGTCCCACCTGTATTAATCCATCCTTTACATTATCTCACATTAATCCGATCTATTACGCGACTTTCCCATTATGCACTAAGGTGAAGGGATACCAGGTAAACCTTTAATTAACCTTCACATGTCTTTGTTTTATTTTCAGCCTTCCACGACACACTTCACTTGTCTCGCTCATTCCCCTCTCTCACGCCATTAATCTCTATATTGTGAAGCTTCTCCAAGACGACATTGATCATCCTCATTTGCGGCATAGGCAATTGATCATCGAGCTGATTCACTTCAAATCCGTCTCCAAACAATGATATTCCCTAATTATCTCTCCTGATTTCATCAATCTCCACCTAACCCAAACCCTAATTTCCCAGAATTCCCTAAATCTTAACATCTCCCAATATTCCGTATCATCTGTCGCCATTTCCGACATAAATAACCCTAATTTTCACTTTCGAGCTTGATCGTCCTCTCAAACACTTTTGCAAAACACATAATTCTTTTCGCAATTATTGCAAACTTTTTGCCCCAAATCCTTGGTTCCATCAATGGCATCGTCTGCATCTAAATGAACGACAAATCTTCCATCGATTCGTATAACCCGTCGACCAAAACGCATCGTTTCATCGCACCTCTTACCCCTTCGCCCAACCCAAACCTTCCTTTTGGCATTAACCTTGGGGTGGTAATGTTAATCATGATCAGGATAATTGAAAAGGGTAGTTTGAGGGAAGTGGTGTATCAGGAGGCGAGTGTGTACAGTTTGAAGAATGATTCATGGAAATAGGATAAATGGTGAAGCAAGTTTCTTTGAAAAGAACAAAGGGGATGAAGAATAAGAAGAATAACAGTATGAGGGAAGAGGATTGAGAAGAAAGAGAAAGGAGAAAAAGGGGGTGAAGACGATGAATGGAATTGAAATAGAAAAGGTAGGCTAGGATTAAAAAAGAATCCACCGGTTTTAACAGGTAAAATAAGTTCGTAAGTGCAAATAAAAAAAAGTCGTGTAATAGGTCGGATTAATGTGAGATAATGTAAAGGATGGATTAATACAGGTTGGACAGCAATAGGATGGATTATTGTTGTGAAATAATCCAATTTTATATGGCATGACACTCACACTTGCTCCTTAGTCACATAAAGCATAATCAATAACTAAAGAGTCAATATTGCAAGGAATAGAAAAACTCCCTGGATCCTTAAGCTTAGGTGGAGAATTATCTTGCAATGCGGCATT